>MU589826.1:3971015-4029743 GCA_024362625.1 Silurus asotus
CCCCCCAAAAAAATTATATTAATAAAATCGCACTCTCTATTATATGTATTCTCTATTATATGAAAAATATATGTATGTATACCTAAAATAATTGTTTAAGTAGAAAAGAAAACGCAAAAATGCATTTAGAAACAGTTGAGTTCCCCCCTCCCCTTCCTCACAGTGGTTTGACCCACTGCCTGCGTTCCCAGCTCATCTCACCTACTCTACTCTAGTCATGGGCGATACTGCAAAATTTAGTATCGATCCGATACCAAGTAAATACAGGCCAATATCGCCGATTTCGATACCGATACTTTTTTTTTTTTTAATACAATCTAAATTACCTTTACTTTCTTGCGTAGCGAATATCACTGTATCACTATAAAGTGATTGCATAATTTTGTTAATCTGAATACATCTGTGTTTTGTGATTGTGATTTGCTCTGTAATTGGTCATGTGTAAGGTTAACAAAAAATAAGACATTTTCAAATAAAAAAAGTATATTATTGTAATAAACTATGCAAACATCACAACAGCAAGGAAATTACAGTACCAGTAATAAAATTAGCAGAAAACTGAACAATACTATTAAATATACATTAAACAACAATATAGTAACAATTATTTCTCCCTTTAACTGTACTTATTTTGCATTAACAAAAAAATAAAGTGCACAAAATTATTACTAGAAAATAAAACAGCTGTTTTAATAACAAATTAAATAATTTCCTATTTAAAATACTGCCTTATCTTATGAACAAAGTACACACCATATTTAATACTTTAAAAAAAGTTGAGAACTACTAAGCTACAGATTTTGTTGAGAAACAATAACATATTTACATGTTTCCCTTTCAGTAAAATACCTCCACACAGCTCTTCGTTTTTTGTCTGCTGGCTCCATGATACCACGCACTCTTGAGTCGCGCTCTTTCTGCAGCTGGCGTGACGGGAGGGAAACAAAACTGAATTATCGAAAAGTATCGATACTTTGACTTTTGGATCGATACTTTTCGATACCATCCCCAGTATCGATAGTATTGATATTTGTATCGATACACACATGGCTACTCTACACACTTGAGTCAGGTGTGTGTCTGCCGCTCAATTAATGTTCAACTCCATTAACTAGGGTATTTTATTCACTTTAAATAAAGCGATTCTCTTTAATGTAGTTACTCATTCATAAATTAGTTGCGGCAAAAATGCTGATTAGCGATGTAATTTTCCATGAATCTGCTATATTAGCGATTAAAATATGACTTATCTAGTGAACGTTAGCTTGTTTACAATAAGCTTGTAGCATAGTGCACTGACACTAACACACCAAAGCTGTTTCACATGCAGTGTTTTATTTGGGACGACTTGGCATAATGTTAATTTGACATTAACACACAATATGCTAATTGTACTTTTACTAAATGAGCACTGTGCTACATCCAAACTGACCCCAGTGTATTTTTTTGTATAATCGATTTCTATTCTGTTCTTAAGTGTCGTAATTCATTTGTAAATAAAATGTTAAACCCTTTTTTTTAATTCTTTGTTTTTATTGTTGTGATTATTTTTTTTATGATAGTTTTACTTTATTTATGTAAAGCAGTTTGAATTACCATTGTAATTGACGCAGTCTCCATGCTACAATAATGATAAAAACAAAGTTTTTCACTGTGGGGACACTGTGTCTTTATACTGTAAGTACAATTTGACTGTATTATTTGTGTCCCCCTTCAAAAATTGCTCATGAGAAATTTTATATTTATTGTCCCCCCCTACTGTTAAATGAAATTTACACCCATGTTCCTAGAGTTAAACTTTGGCAGAATATGATGGTCTGCACCACTGGTGTCTGATTGTCCATCTCTAGTTATCTTGTGGTTGTAGTTCAGTAGTTTCCAGAACGATATTTTTATCCTTGCATTTTGTTATTTCAATTTGTTTTGTTATTAACAGATTTTATTTAAAATGTTGCAAAGTACAATACTTTTAACAAAATGTATTTAAGAAAAAAATATTTTAAAACTACTTTAAAAAGTACAAGTACACAAATAAGTACTCAATTAAATGAGCAATTGTAATTTGTTACTTTACACCTTTGATAATAAGGCAATAGGAGTTCACACTTTTATTATGCATGAGACTTTCTGGGACTTAAAAAACAATCAGCGCAATTTAATACCATAACATTTTAGCTGCTTCTACATTGTTCAGATTGTTTAGCTTCAGGGGTTCACTGTAGTTCCTGTAGTATAGGAAGTGATGTCATACTCAGTAATGTGAGCTTACATTGTGGTTATTTTTGTGAAAAATTGGTAAAATATGTTGTACTTTAGTTATTACTGAATCCATTATTACTGTTGTAATTTATTTTTAGAAACGGTACCACGTCCTCAGTAATAGGTTTTAGTGCAACAAGTGATTCCATCCAGAAAAGTATTTTTAAAGGAAAAGCTTGCATATTTGAGAAAGACAATGCTAACTGCATACTGCATACTGCAACTATTTAAATAGCATGACTTCATAGTAGAAGAGTCTGGGTGCTGAACTGGCCTGCCTGCAGTGTAGACATTTCACAGTTTGAAAACATTTCGCACATCATCAAACAAAAAAATACAACAAAGGATGCCCAGAACAGTTAAGCACACATATGGGACAACATTCTTCTTCCAAAACTGGCCTTTATAGTTCTGAGATGAATACGGACAGAAGATGTGATTCTACATAGTGGTAAACATGGCCCTGTTTGATTTTTTTATAGAGCTTTTGCACCATCAAATTTTTCCTTAACATTATATATATTATAAATTTAAACATTTGAAATGTTTTTGTTTTATTGTGAATAGAATATAAATAATTAAGATTTGCAAATCATTGCATTCAGGGTTTTATTTACATTTTGCACAGTCCAACATTTTTGGAATTGAAAAAATGCCACTAGTGAAGTTTGTTTACTGTTGCTTTAGCTCAGCAAAACAGTCTGCTGGAGAATATTTACACATTTATTTACTATTCTTTACTACTGCGTCAAATTATGTTTAATCCCACTTTATCTTTTACTATGATGACAAAACTGTATAAGAGACAAGAAAAGAAGACAGAGTAACAACAAGAAGTGGAAAGGGACAGAATAAAGGTGGAGACACAAGATCTAAATAGTTATAAGTGCAATTCATAAATACAGGGTTTTTTATTGATCATGATATAAAAGTGATCTATTAATCATTATATAAAATGTATGACCTCCTACATGACAATGCACAACATGTTCTTTCTTGCATTGCTCACTGTTGCTGGCAGCATCAGCATTATGCATTATGGCATGCATGCAATAATGGATTTTCTTCCTCTATATTCCCCTATGGATCTCCAGTGCACTGTGTGGATTCTCCAGTCCAGCAGAGAGCTGCTTCACTCCTGCATCCTGAAGTTCAAGTCAAGAAGCTTTTATTGTCATTTTAAACATTTATAGCTGACACAGTACACAGTAAAATAAGACAACGTTTCCTCCAGAACCCCGGTGCTGCATAAAACATAAAGCGACATTACGCAACATAGAGCTATATAAAAGAACACAGAGCTAAGGACTAAAGTAAGTTGTCTTTGCCACATTAAGTGCACCGTGTGCAACCTAGTGCAAACAGTGCAAGACAAAAGCAAGCAAACAACACAAGACAGTGTGGGACAGATACACAAAACATAGTGTTCTTTGTGTTGAGGAGCCTGATGGCTTGAAGGAAAAAACTGTTACACAGACTGGATGTTACCTAAAGGAAGAAGAGTGAAGAGTGTGTGTGAGGGGTGTGTGGGGTCATCCACAATGCTGTTGACTTTGCGGATGAAGCGTGTGGTGTAAATATCCCTGATAGAGGGGAAAGAGACTCCAATGATCTTCTAATCAGTCCTCACAATCCTCTGTAGGGTCTCACGATCCGAGACAGTGCAGTTTCCAAACCAGGCAGCGATGCAGCTGCTCAGGATGCTCTCGATGGTTCCTCTGTAGAATATGGTTAGGATGGGGAAGGAAGCTCAGCCTTACTCGGCCTTCTCAGAAAGTAGATACGCTGCTGTGCTTGCTTGGTGATGGAGCTGGTATTGAGTGACCAGGTGAAGTTCTCTGCCAGATGAACACCAAGGAATTTTGTGCATTAGACTATCCCCATGGAGGATCTATCGATTATCATTGGAGAATGGCCGCTCTATGCTCTTTTAAAGTCAACCATCTTTAGTTTTTTCAATGTTCAGAAACAGGTTGTTGGCTCTACACCAGGCTATTAACTGTTGCAGCTCCTCTCTGCTCCTCTCTAGCTGATAAGACACACCACGGTCGTATCATTAGCGAACTTAATGATGTGATTCGAGCTGTGCATTGTTACACAGTCAAAAGTCAGTAGAGTGAACAGCAGTGGGCTGAGCAAACAGCCCTGAGGGGCCTGTTCAGTGTGGTAGTGCTGGAGATGTTGTTCCTGATCCTGAATTACTAAAGTCTTCCAGTCAGGAAGTCCAGGATCCAGATGCAGAGGGAGGTTTTCAGGCCCAGTAGGTTTAGCTTCTCAATCAGCTGCTTAGGGATGATTGTATTGAATCTTTAAACTGAAGTCTATGAACAGCATTCATAAGTATGTGTCCCTAATGTCCAGGTGGGTAAGGGCCAGATGTAGGGGTGGTAGCTGGGTCTTGATGTGCCTCATGACCAGCCTCTCGAAGCACTTCATTACGATATATCATTCATTTTTTGAGTGTCCTTAGTTCACACAGCAGTATTTTGAACTGAGAACTAAAACCAGAACTCTACAGCTTTCTTCTTTCAGAATACACCCCTTACATCATGAAATATGGCTGCTAATAAATGATGAAAATGAGAGAAGAAGAGAGAGAGAGAGAAAGAGAGAGAGAGAGAGAGAGAGAGAGAGAGATAGATAGTTGGATGATGTAGAAAAAGTGAAGAAGGAAGTGGGAGCAGCTAATAAGAGGATGATGAGTTGAAAGTGGGTTGGCCAAGATGATGTACCAGTTGAAGCATTGAGATCTCCACATGATATGGCAGTGGAGATTTTAACTAGATTTTTTTAAAAATCTATCGAGTACTGGTGCTGCTACTAAATTTGAAGAATTAGAGACTGGTGGATGCTAGGCTAAAAAGACAGGTGCCCATCTGTGAGTAACAGTATGGTTTCATGCCAGGAATGAGCTCTACAGATACAATATTTGTTTCAAGAATGTTGATGGAGAAGTATAGTATAGGACAGACAGAGTTGCATTGAATGTTTGTGGATCTAGCGAAAGCATATGACAAGTTTCTGGAAGAGGAGTTGTGGTATTGTTTGATGAAGTCAGGTGTGGCAAAATAGTATGTGAGGGTGGTGCAGGACATGTATGAGGACAGTGTGATAAATTTGAAGTGTGCAGAAGAAATTAACCATTTCCTGTTTGCAGTTTGCATATGTACTATGATGTTCATGGATGATATTGTGATTTGTGGCAAAAGTAGGAAGCAGGTTAAGACAAGCCTGGAGAGGTGGAGCTGTGTGCTGGAGGAAGGGGAATGAAGTAAATTGAAGCTAGACAGAGTACATGTGTGTGAATGAAAGAGAGAGGAGTGGAGTGGTGTGGTTGCAAAGAGTAGAAGTGGTGAAGGTAGATTAGTTTAAATACTTGTTGTCAACTGTGCAAAGTAATGGAGTGTGTGTTAGAGAAATGAAAAGAAGAGTGCAGGCAGGGTTGAGTGTGCGGAGAAAAATGGCAGGAGTGATTTGTGATTGAAGGGTATTTGCAAGAGTAAAAGGGAATGTTTAGAAGACTATGGTAAGACCTAATATGTTGTATGGTTTAGAGACAAAAAGCCAGGATTCAGAGTTGGAGGTGCTAAATTTGAAGAGGCTGTCATTGAGAGTGACTAGGATAGATAGGACTAGAAATAAGTTAATTAGAGGGACCATGCAACTAGGACGTTTTGGAGACAGTGAGAGAGCTGCGATTGAGATGATTTGGTCTCCAACAATGACTACACAACACAGCCAACAATCCACTACGTCTCTGTAAAGCTTCTCAACCTTAACAGAAGATGAGATATTGCAAGTCATCCAATCCAGCAATCCCACCACCTGTCCTCTGGATCCAATCCCTTCAACTATGCTCCAGACCATCACGCAAGATCTCCTGCCCTTCATCTCCACAATCATCAATGGGTCATTAACATCTGGCTATGTACCAACTACCTTCAAGCAAGGGTCATTCTCATCTTGAAGAAACCAGCTCTGGATCCATCAGACATCAACAACTACAGACCGGTATCACTCCTTTACTTTCTTTCTAATTCTCTGGAAGGCACTGTTTTTAACCTTCTGTCTATCTCTCACAGAACAACCTCCACGATCCGAACCAGTCTGGGTTCAAAGCGGCACATTCCACAAAGACGGCCTTACTGGCTGTTTCTGAGAAACTACATGCTGCTCGGTCAGCCAAGCTGTCATCTGTACTTATCCTTCTGGACCTTTCAGAAGCATTTGACACAGTCAACCACAATACACTTTTGTCAACCCTCAAGAGCCTTGGTATCTGCGGAACAGCATGGGAATGGTCTGCTTCCTACCTGGAAGGTCGCTCATACCAGGTAACATGGATGGGATCCACATCTCCCCAATGCAGACTCACCACCAGTGTCCCACAAGGCGCTGTACTTGGTCCCCTCCTTTTCTGCCTCTATACCCACTCCATTGGTGAAGTCATATCCTCACATGGGTTTTCTTATCACTGCCATGCAGATGACACTCAACTCATCTTTTCTTTCCCTCCATCAGATTCCCACATGTCGCTAATGTTGCTTGTTCTTGCCAATTTCTTCTCTATAACATCTGAAGGATTCGACTATTTCTGTCCATACAGGCTGCCCAGGTGCTTGTTAAGTCTCTTGTCATTTCAAGACTTGACTACTGCAACTCTCTGCTGGCAGGTCTCCCCCTGAACGCTATTTGTCCACTGCAAATGATCCAAAATGCAGCTGCACGACTTGTTCAATCAGCCCAAGTTTTCCCACACCACCCCACTGCTGCGCTCCCTTTACTGGCTTTCAGTAGCTGCACGTATCAGATTCAAAACACTGATGCTTGCCTACAAGGCCAAAAATGTAAATGCAAATGTAAATGTAAATGAATACAACGAAAATTTACAAATCTCATAAACTTTTGTTTTATTTACAAAAGAATATAGATAACAAATCAAATGTTGAAAGTGAGACATTTTCAAATGTCATGCCAAATATTGGCTCATTTTGGATTTCATGAGAGCTACACATTCCAAAAAAGTTGGGACAGGTAAGCAATAAGAGGCCGGAAAAGTTCAATGTACATATAGGGAACAGCTGGAGGACCAATTTGCAACTAATTAGGTCAATTGGCAACATGATTGGTTATAAAAGAGCCTCTCAGAGTGGTAGTGTCTCTCAGAAGTCAAGATGGGCAAAGGATCACCAATTCCCCCAGTGCTGTGGCAAAAAAAGTTTCTATGCGAAAAATCACAGAGATTGAAGTTATCATCATCTACAGTACATAATATCATCCAAAGAATCAGAGAATCTGGAACAATCTCAGTGTGTTCCATACTGGATTCCTGTGATCTTTGGGCCCTTAGACTAGGCACTGCATCACATACAGGAATGCTACTGTCATGGAAATCACAACATGGGCCCAGGAATACTTCCAAAAACATTGTGGGTGAACACAATACATTGTGCAATTCGCCGTTGCTGGCTAAGTCTAAAAAGAAGCTAAACGTGATCCAGAAGCGCAGACGTTTTCTCTGGGCCAAGGCTCATTTAAAATTAACTGTGGCAATGTTCACAATGTGTGAAAACTGTTCTGTTTAATCATTTGATATGTTATCTATGTTGTGTTCTGAATAAAATATTGAAATTTGAAACTTCCAAATCATTGCATTCTGGTTTTATTCACAATTTGTACAGTGTACCAACTTTTTTGGAATCGTGTTTGTATTTACGCAGCTAATATTTAGTTTACAAATTATAAATGTAATGATGAGTTGTCAGATCAGGATCAAATGGACTTGGCCACCCAGCACCTAAGAGGGCACTTAATGTCTGTGCATAGCTGCTTTATTTGCTCTTTTAAACCCCATTGCTTTTCCACCAACACCTCAGTGTTCTCCACTTTAACATTAATTAAAGGCTTATCAAGGGCTGGACTGAGATGAAATGTCATCAACACTGTACAACACTGTCAGAGATTTTGAGCCAAAAGTAACTCTGTGAAGAAGGCGACACTTGTTTGTGCTTGGCGGGTACTACAATCCTTGCTGCCGGAGCTGATAGTTAATATATGTAAACATATATAAACATATTTAAAGTTCTATTGATTGCTTGATATATATATATATATATATATACACACACACACACACACACACACACACACACACACACACACACACATAAATACATTTATTTATTTATTTAAATACACACAAATACTCACACATGCATCTTTGGAAAAAGAGAGACAGCCAGACATGGAGAAGGACATTGTGACAAACATGTCATTACTGTCAAAGACGTGTTAACCAAGCCATAAAAATGAAATTTGTAGGTTTTCAAACGTAAAACAGCTGTTACTTTACAACGACAGGAAGCTAATATATATTAAAATGCAGAAACGCAACATCGTAAAGCTTGTCGCATGAAACGTTTAGCCTGCGGCTACAGAATGTCTCTAACTGAACACGCCACAGGATTCAGAGATAATTAGAATGTCTATTTTTTTCCAGCATTTCAATACTATTGTAGAGACTAAGATTGAGCTTTTTGGCAACAAACACTCTAAGTGGGTCTGGCGTAAAACAAAAGATGAGTATGCCGAAAAGCACCTCATGCCCACCGTGAAGTATGGTGGAGGATCTGTGATGCTGTGGGCCTGTTTCTCTTCCAAAGGCCCTGGGAACCTTGTTAGGGTGCATGGCATTATGAACGTTTTGAAGTACCAGGATATTTTAAATAAAAACCTGATGGCCTCTGCCAGAAAGCTGAAGATGGGTCATCATTGGGTCTTTCAGCAGGATAATGATCCAAAACATGTGGCAAAATCTACACAAAAGTGTTTTAGCAGTCACAAACTCAAGGTCCTCCCATGGCCATCTCAGTCCCCAGACCTCAACCCAATCGAAAACCTGTGGGGCTAGCTAAAGAGAAGAGTGGATAAGAGAGGACCCAGGACACTGGATGATCTACAAAGATTGTGCAAAGAAGAATGGTCAAAAATCCCTCTCTCTGTGTTCTCCAATCTTGTGAAATGTTATAGGAGGAGATTAAGTGCTGTCTTGTTGGCAAAAGGAGGTTGTACAAAGTATTAACATCAGGGGTGCCAATAATTGTGGCACACATGATTTCAAGTTTTTTTTTTTCTCTAAATGTGTGATTTTTTTACCACCAAAGTAATGTACTTAAATAAAAGGTTGGATTTTTCTCTTTTTTTTGCATTTGGGTTCTATGTTGTTTTTTATAAGGTCCACGACCAGATCTTAAACAGGGGTGCCAATAATTGTGGAGGGCACTGTATATATAAAATAAATGTATATAAATAATATATGTCCTAACCCTAATCTCCACTCTCCCTGCTGTGTCTGTAGACATCATCTCCTCCTTTGGACAACAACAGCCTAATTTCCATTAATGGCTAACAATACCTGTGGCAGTCTTTGGTAACTGGGGCCTCGACTGATCCGGTATGGAGTTCAGGTTTGTGATCTGCATATTTGATTTGCCACCGGTTGTACACTGGGTGCCCTTGCTAATGCAACCCTCCCATTTATCTGGGCATGGGACCAGCAGTAAGAGTCCACTCGCTTGTGCAACCCTAATGGCTGGGTTTAAAAAAAAATGAATAATAATAATAATAAAATTCTAATTATTATCTATTTCAGAGACCTCATTGGTGTTACATCATTCCAAATATTTGCATTTTTGTGGTAAAATATTTTTTCTATTAAACTTAACTCCACTCATGCAAATTATTTGTAAAAGGGTGTTTCTTGTTTTCTCTCTCTTTTCTGACTTTTTTTGGGAGTTTTGGGAGTGACATTATTCCAACATTTTTGACTCTAGTTAGGGACAATCTTTTAAATCACATGTGTCAAACCCAAGGCCCTCGGGGCAAATGTGGCCCGCCACTTTATTTTATGTGAGCTGAAAAGGTCTGATTATCTTATTATATATAAGTCAAAGGGGTGCATTGATCATAAAATACATTTCCCATAATGCATGCCGATCATGTTACCCGTTAAGTGACTGCATCCCACCTCTAGATTGCAGTGTTTCCACATCACTGCCATTTTACGAATTAAGAAATACAATAATCCCAAAATGTCCGGGAAGAGAAAAATTTATGCAGATGGAAGTTTGTTTTAAGAAAGATGCGAAGGCGAATATATGTTTGTGCTTTTATGAGGCAGTGGCGGTTGTCAAAGAGTAAAATCTACGTCGGCATTTTGACACCAAACACTGAGCAAAGTGTACCAAAGTGAACCTTTAAGAAAAACAAAAAATAGTGCAAGAATTAAAAGGCAAATTGCGATTCAAGGGAGCCACAACCAAAAACCATGTGGCAGTATAAGCTAGCTTTATTATGGCTGAAGAAATTGCCCATACTGCAAAGTCTTTTTCAGAGGGTGCATTTTTGAAGCATTGCATGCTGAAGGTCTGTGAGCAGGTGTTACCAGATACAGACTTTTAAAAATGTCAGTTTATCAAGAAACACCATTGTGGACCGAGTTAAGGAACTAGCAGGAAACCTGGCAACACAGCTGCCCGAAGAGACACGCAGCTATATAGCTTTTTCATTAGCTCTTGATAAAAGCACAGACAACATAGATACAGCGAATAAAACAAGTAATTCAAAACAAACTATTGAAAGAAAATATGTATTGAACTCAACTGACAAACATGTCAAGACCCGATATCAATTATACAATGAGATAAAATAAACATTTAGTGTCACTTCTTTTAAGCTTCCTGGCTGGTTTGCAGCTTTTTACACAGTGTTAAAGCTAACATATATCTCAATATATAAAGCTACTTAAAACTGCCTAAAGTGTTTCTGCGATTTTACTTCCCATCTAACAGCTGAGCAATCATTTCTCTATTTATATTTCAATTTTGACACTGTGGATGTGACACACAGCAACACTGTTTAGACAGGACTGTGTCAATAGTGACATACAAAAGAAAATAAAAAATTAAGTACACTGCTGGACATTAAAAACAATTTAGGATACAAACTATTTTTTAAACACTTTAGTATGGGGAACACATATTCACTATTAACTTTGACAAGTTTAGGTATTAGGTAGGATTATGGGATGCAGAATATGGTCATAAAGAATAAGGAATGAATATGTGCTTTCTAAGTAGCCTACTAATAAATAACCAATGTGCAGTTGTTCATCATACTAATGTGTTACATGTTTTTTTCTATATTTTACTAATTATTTTTTTTATGATTGGTCCATATATAACACGTGTGTATAAATACTTGTGTACAAACACTTGTGTATAAATAGATTATACATTATTAAATTTAAAAATAAATAAATAAATAAATAAATAAACTGCAATAGCAGATAGGTGTTAAAAGCCACATCTGGTCTCACCAGATGTTCTTACACAAGTTTCTTGTGTGACATACTGAATCTGCCCTGACAAAACCTAGGCTGTCTGTTTCTTGCTCATTCTTGACAACACATAAAAACGTAAAATTCGTGCAATAATGAAAGAGCACCCCAGAAAATAAATATAGTTCCTATCAGCATACTGTAACGTTTCCCCTGTGATCTACCCTCATTCACCGCACTACATTACCCACCATCCTTTGCACCGCGTCATCCATCATGTTTGTTTCCCGTCTTCACCTATCTGTTCACCTGGACTCTATTTATACTCATCACCACTGTCTTCACTCATTGTCGGTTATCGTCTTTACTACGTTGTATATATGTGTAATTTACCTGCTCCTTATTATTAAAATCACATCTTTATTGTTACTATTCGTGTCCTCGTCTCTCCGTGTACATACTTTGGCACATACATGATATTATGTAGAATTGGCAGAGTTAAACATGCTGTAAAATCTCACTTTAACATTATCTTTATTCTTATTTGAAGGGCTTTGAAAACACACTTGTTAAAACAAAAGACGTTATAAAAGAGTTTAAGGAAAATACACAGGAAAAAGTGTTTGTCTAAGCAGCTATTTTCCCATATAATTGTTTAAATCCTTTAAAACTTGCTAATTATTCAACAAGAGCAACACAATTCGGATACTATATGCAAACTTGCACTGCTTGACCCTTTTTGTAAAAAAAATGAGTGAATCTTTTTTTTTTTTTTTTTTTTTTGCTGCTTTGAGTTTATTAGAACCGAATGTTGGACCGCGGGTGCGACTCGAGCTACGATAATAGTAAGCGTGATGATGTGACAAGTGAGTGACTGATTGCCATGGATACGTGAACGTCATGTATAGACTAACTTGTCTCTTGAATTTTAAATCACTCTGCATTTATATACATTGCTCCATTAAAACCTCCCCATTAAAAAAGTGAGGGGGGCGAATATACTTTTTTTATGAAAAGTGCGGGGGACATGTCCCCCACGTCCCCCACGGAATCTACGCCCCTGGATTCTGTGCATCAAGTCCCAGCAACACTTTCTGAAAGAACTCCAAGGTATACTTTGTCTGATGGATAGCTGAGATTCAGGCTGTATATGACTCCCAAAAGAAGAGCAGAAGCCTTAGTGCCATTTTCAAGATTGTGAAGAACTTTCACTCCCTTAACAATGACGACAACATCCGAAGGTGGGTCGGAGATGTCTGCATCTTTACTTCTGATGATGTAAGTTCCAATGACTGTACTGGCCATGTTTCTCTTGGCATTCCCAAAGTCTGCATCCTACAAAATACAAAACAGTAATACTGTTTAGTCATTTGAATTGCATCAAAAATGTTGGTAGCATGGTAAGGTCATTTAAATAAAAAAATAATATAATTAAACCTTAGTATTTTTTTTGTTTATATATTCACAAAAACAGAAAAGATACTTACAACATATTATTTCATGAGGTTTTCGTAGTCTTCATTGAGATACACAGAAAGGGCTCAGAGAACGCAAGCTCTCCGCATTGAGATGGTATCATTCTGTAGAAGAAAAAAGACATGCCAAAGTGGAAATAATTCACAAGCATAATGAAAAAAAAAAAAAAAAGATAACAGACCTGGTCAATGGCAGCCATTAATCTAAAGATTTTAAGTCTTGCAACTCCTTTTCTTTGATAAATGCTGGTCAAATTGCTTGTGTAACAATCCAGTTTGGACATAAATGTCTGAATTAGTGGAATAGTGGTGATTTGAGTAAACTCTGCAGCAATCTACATATTTAAGAGACACAAGAGTAGCGTTAAGATCGTGTTCTAAAAATGCAATCAAGGTTATTTAATGAATGTGAATTTAGACCAACTCTGTATTGACACATAACTAAAGCACAATTTCACATAAAGGTAAATAAATTACCATGTTTCAACACAAAACTATTAAAGAAATGGTAAGGATGATAAAGCATTAAAACCATACAACCTACATTAAAGCCACATGCTTTCCAAGTTAGCATTCTTCTTCTTCTTTCGGCTTCTCCCATTAGTGGTCTCCACATTGGATCATCCGTCTCAATACCCCCCTATCCTCTACATCTGCCTCTCTCAACCCAACTACCTGCATGTCTTTCCTCACCACATCCATAAACCTCCTCTTTGGTCCCTCCGTGTCCCTTCTCTGAACATGTCCAAACCACCTCAATCTCGTCTCCCTCGCTTTGTCTCCAAAACGTCCTACATGTGCTGTCCCTCTAATAAACTTGTTTCTAATCATGTTTATCTTTGTCACTCCCAACGCAAACCTCAACATCTTCATCTTCATCTTCTACCTCTAGCGCCACTTCCTGTCTTTTACTCAATGCCAACTATACAACATAACAGGTCTCACCACAATCCTATAAACTTTCCCTTTTACTCTTGCAGATAACCTTCTATCACAAATCACTCCTGCCACTCTTCTCCACCCACTCCACCCTGCCTGCACTCTTTTTTTTACTTCTCTAACACACTTTCCATTACTTTGCACTTTTGGTACCTGAACTCCTCCACCTTCTCCACCTCTTCTCTCTGCAACTGCACCACTCCACTGCTCTCCCTCTCATTTACACACATGTACTCTGTTTTACTCCTACTGACTTTCATTCCCCTTCTCTCCAGCGTGTACCTCTACCTGTCCAGGCTCTTCTCAACCTGCTCCTTACTCTCACCACAAATAACAATATCATCCGCAAACATCATAGTCCATGGAGACCCCTGTCTGACCTCATCCATCAACCTGTCCATCACCACTGCATACAGAAAAGCAGTCCAACCTCGACCTTGAACCAGTCTGTCGTTCCTACTGCACACTTCACTGATGTCACACTGTCCTCATACATGTCCTGCACCACCCTCACACACTTCTCTGACACACCTGACTTCCTCAAACAATACCACAACTCCTCTCTTGGCACCCTGTCGTACGCCTTCTCTAAATCCACAAACACACAATGCAACTCCTTTTGACCTTCTCTATACTTCTCTATTAACATTCTCAAAGCAAAAAATGCATCTGTGGTGCTCTTCCTCACCATAATGTTGCTCACAGATGGTCACCTCTTCTCTCAGCGTGGCTTCCACTATTCTTTTCCATAACTTCTTGTTGTGAATGAACAACTTAATTCCCCTGAAGTTACAGAGTGTTTGCATGTCTCCCTTGTTCTTAAAGATTGTTTCGGAATGCAGAACCCGTCTGTGAGCAGACACATCATGGGTGGATTTTTTGTTTTGGTTAATTCCCAATGTAGCACTCTTAACTTAATAAAATAAAATTAAATAGACCTCAAAAGCCAATCAAAATTCTTTAGTCTTGGATGAGAAAAGCCTCTTTATTCCAGGCATGTTCTCATGAGTCCATAGAAGGTGGTCACTTCATCACATCAAAAATGATCACACGTACACACACTTTGCACACACTCATTCTTATACACTGGTGTTACATGACACATTATACTTTTTTTTTTTTCTATTTTCTTCACCCTAGTAAATTCCCCTTCCTGTGATTCCATATTTGGGTTTTCCTGTTCCCCTCCATTACCCTTATTTATGGCCCTTTCTCTATGTCACTAAAGATAAGAATGTGTATACAACCTTTACCCCCTCTGGTACAGTCAGGCACCGCTTCCCTACTGCTCTCAGGTTTTTATGTGTGCACATAGCTCAAAGGACCTCAGGAATTTGTCCATCATAATGGCCAGGTATGGTGACTACAAATTCCTTCGGATTGTGTCCATGGTCTCCATACGATTACAGTGATCTATCCCAATGCTTCATTAATGAGCATTGACAAAAGAGCTATAGGTGCCACCCATACCACATTAATGCTTCTCCATAACCCTGTGTTGGGATCTTGTACTGCACCTCGTTTCTTCCACATCTCCTTCTCCTCCCCACTTGCTACATACTGGTATTTCCCAAGATTTTTACCTGTCCCCATTCTTCCTCCTCTTCATCAGAATTCTCAAAAAGCACTCTGTTTGTTTGTCCTGTTCTTTCCTTTTTTCTCATGTTGTCTGAGGCTGGAAGTTCCAACCTACCTTTAATCCGTCCTCCTGTTATGTCTAATTGTTTGTCACGATATTATTCTCTGTATTTTCTGATCTCTTTTTCCGCTCCTTTGTGTTTTAGAGTGATCACATCCACAGGTGTGATCGTGGATTTTTCAGCACTAGCGATGCACCCTTGTCTCGCTCTGCTCGCTTCTCTATAGTGCCCTGGATATCTATTTTCGTCTGACCACTTCAGGTGGGCGATGATAAAAGGATAAAACACAGCAGACTACAACTTACATTATTTCTACTCTACGGACACCTACAGTATTTTCCTGACAGTATTTATTACCATTCTGGATGGTAATGAATTAAAACTGTCACATGCTTTTCTTGAGAAACACGATTTGGTAATAAATGTCTAAAATAAACCCTAAAACGCAATCGATTACTAAACAGACAGATACATTAAAGTAATTAAACTCTGTGGACACATACATCATTACATTTTCCTGAAATTATTTATCAGGATATTAAAAAGTAATGAGATATTAATACCTGTTATTTCACCATTTTGTCCTCCTCAACGGGTTTTGCACGTTTCTTCAGATCCAGTGCTCCCCCTTCCGTGATCATCTATGGTAGCAGCAAAGGTCCAGTCAAAAGGACCTTTTGCGTTTTACTCAATAATGTTAAGTTGACCAATCAAACATTTGTTAAGTAAAGCCGACAATTGCCAGATTTCAGTTTAAATAACACAGTAAACTTTGTAGTTACTTGGATTATTTGTGTACTGTTAACAAGGATGAGTTTAATAAAACTAACAAAAGTGATAGATAATTTTTTAAATGTATAAAACACAACCATTTGCCATCTCCAGGTCAGTCGATGACAAGTGTATATGGCAGTCAGCTAATCCAGGCTGTCCACTCCTCCTTTGTTTGTATTACAGTCCAGTATAAGCATGGGCTTTTTCTCAATTCCTGATGACACAACTGCATCTTTGTGAAAAGTGGATATAAGTAACACATTTCGTTGTTGTTGTTTTTTTATTTTTGGACAATATGAAACAACGTTGTTGTTGTCTGTAAAAGCAAATTTTAAAGAAAGTGGAATCCTGTCCTTCACCTGCATAATTTCAGCGGGCAGCTCAAGTTTATTTTTTTTTATTGTGCACACCATGGTAAGTTTCCTCTTGAGAAGTCCAAGGTCATAGCTGGTAAAAAAAATTGCCTACATGTGTCCAACATGTGATATTGTGACCCCTTAATCCAGTAGTCATATTGAGGATTACAAGTTTTCCTTGTTTTTTCTCAGGGATGCCACTCGCAGGTTTGCCTGTGTAAATCTGTAGATTCCGTGCATAGCTGGTTTTTGCATCAGAGAATACCCAGGCTATGCCGTATTTGCCTGACCTACTGGGCATGTATTGTCAGAAGAGGCATTTTCCACAATAAGAGACAAAACGTGTGCTAGTGAGCTTAATTATTGTTTTAAAATGTTATATTATAACTGGGTATATTATAACTCGAAACCGACCCTAACAACACAAAGGTCATAATTTTCACCAGAGCATTTTATAATTTAGTGAAATCGATTTTTTTGTTTTATTTTGTTTAAATACAGGTCAAAGTAAGGTTAAAAGATTAGGAAGGTTAAAAATGTTAGTTTTTAATAAATATATATATACAGGGAGTGCAGAATTATTAGGCAAATGAGTATTTTGACCACATCATCCTCGTTATGCATGTTGTCTTACTCCAAGCTGTATAGGCTGGAAAGCCTACTACCAATTAAGCATATTAGGTGATGTGCATCTCTGTAATGAGAAGGGGTGTGGTCTAATGACATCAACACCCTATATCAGGTGTGCATAATTATTAGGCAACTTCCTTTCCTTTGGCAAAATGGGTCAAAAGAAGGACTTGACAGGCTCAGAAAAGTCAAAAATAGTGAGATATATTGCAGAGGGATGCAGCAGTCTTAAAATAGCCAAGCTTCTGAAGCGTGATCATCGAACAATCAAGCGTTTCATTCAAAATAGTCAACAGGGTCGCAAGAAGCGTGTGGAAAAACCAAGGCGCAAAATAACTGCCCGTGAACTGAGAAAAGTCAAGCGTGCAGCTGCCAAGATGCCACTTGCCACCAGTTTGGCCATATTTCAGAGCTGCAACATCACTGGAGTGCCCAAAAGCACAAGGTGTGCAATACTCAGAGACATGGCCAAGGTAAGAAAGGCAGAAAGTCGACCACCACTAAACAAGACACACAAGCTGAAACGTCAAGACTGGGCCAAGAAATATCTCAAGACTGATTTTTCTAAGGTTTTATGGACTGATGAAATGAGAGTGAGTCTTGATGGGCCAGATGGATGGGCCCGTGGCTGGATTGGTAAAGGGCAGAGAGCTCCAGTCCGACTCAGACGCCAGCAAGGTGGAGGTGGAGTACTGGTTTGGGCTGGTATCATCAAAGATGAGCTTGTGGGGCCTTTTCGGGTTGAGGATGGAGTCAAGCTGAACTCCCAGTCCTACTGCCAGTGTCTGGAAGACACCTTCTTCAAGCAGTGGTACAGGAAGAAGTCTGCATCCTTCAAGAAAAACATGATTTTCATGCAGGACAATGCTCCATCACACACATCCAAGTACTCCACAGCGTGGCTGGCAAGAAAGGGTATAAAAGAAGAAAATCGAATGATATGGCCTCCTTGTTCACCTGATCTGAACCCCATTGAGAACCTGTGGTCCATCATCAAATGTGCGATTTACAAGGAGGGAAAACAGTACACCTCTCTGAACAGTGTCTGGGAGGCTGTGGTTGCTGCTGCACGCAATGTTGATGGTGAACAGATCAAAACACCGACAGAATCCATGGATGGCAGGCTTTTGAGTGTCCTTGCAAAGAAAGGTGGCTATATTGGTCACTGATTTGTTTTTGTTTGGTTTTTGAATGTCAGAAATGTATATTTGTGAATGTTGAGATGTTATATTGGTTTCACTGGTAAAAATAAATAATTGAAATGGGTATAAATTTGTTTTTTGTTAAGTTGCCTAATAATTATGCACAGTAATAGTCACCTGCACACACAGATATCCCCCTAAAATAGCTAAAACTAAAAACTACTTCCAAAAATATTCAGCTTTTATATATTTTTTTTTTTTATTAAGTAGGTAAAAAATGTTAAATTACTTTTTGAATTAGGTTACATAAATATAACTATTTAATGGAATATATTCAAAATATTTACTAAGTTAATTTATGTATCTTAAGTTTAGTAGTATGTTATATTTATTTGATAATTGCAATTGAACTGTATTTGATATTTCAGCAGTAAATATAGTAAAGTAAAATTCAATTGTATCCTATTTTTATCTGAATGTATTCTTTTCAATGTGGAATATAAAAACACATTGGATGATGTTTAAAGACTTGAATGTCTTTCATGTGGAGCAAAACTGCCATTTTGTTTATATGTTCATTAAGTCTTTCATCACAAAAATTGTTAAATGATTCATTTGATGTTTTATCCCAGGTTTTCTCAAATTCTTTTTTATAGAACTCGCAAACAAATGATTTATTTGAGTGGGTATTCATCACATCACCTATTTTCTCATTTAGTTGTTTTGCTATTATTTTTCCAATCTGTTCCCATTTCTTAAGGGTCTGTGGAGCATCCAGAAATGTAAATATGCTTTCCCTTAATATTTTACTGCCTGCATGTAAAATTTCAAAACGTTTATTTTTTGGAATATTTTCTTTAACTTGATTGAATAAATGACTCATGAATGTATCAAACGCTTTTTTTCGTAAATGAAATTGTAGATCAGAAACATTGACAATTCTCATTTTAGCAATTTGGAGTTCTTTGCCAAGTTTACTATTTTTATCATTTGTATGTTGTTTTATAACTTTGGTAATTGGTCCTGTACATCTATAAAATTCTGAAAATCCAATGTACACTTTAATCCCATAGCCATGGCCCAGTATAAATGACAAGTGGTCTAATGCAAGCATGCAGGTTACCTTATGTTTTTTTGCATGAATTTCTTTAATGCATATTTTATTTTTTCTACAGCTTTTTTTAAATGATTTTTGTTTTCTTATAAAGATTTTCTTTAAAAGGCTCAGCCTTATAGGCCATTCTTTATATAGAATTTCCTTTCCTTCTCTGGCCAAACAAGGGCTATATTTTGAATAAACTAATAATTCATAATAATCTTTCATTTTGTTTTGTCGCAATTTCATTTAATTTTTTTTGATAATTTGCTGTTCACTGTGAATCACCCTTCTTTTCCTCCTTTTTGGATAATATGGTCCAAATGTTTCAACTGATCCATCCTTCTTCTTAACAACTGCAATTGCAAATTGTTTTTTTTTTGAAAGGTATTTAAATACTTTATCTTTTATATGGTCGGGTATTAAAACTTTTTGTGCAGGGTAAAATTTTAAGTTTAAATTTTCATTGTTACTTCTAGTTACAACTATTTCAGTTGATTTTGTTTTGTTACAGAGATTTTGATAGAATAATTTATTCTTTCTCAGAAAAAAAAACTTTTTTTGTGTTCTCCGTCTTGAACATTTTTCCTGATTGAACCTGAAAAATAAATAATAATCTGTATAAACATCCAACCAGAACAGAATTATCGAATGAAAGCACAAGCTAGAAATAAATTTATAGGGAATAATTTAGGAATTTAAAGCTTTTATTCATAATCTATTTTTGTTAAGCCATTTTGGGACAATGACCATTATTATACAAAAATAAAATAAAATAAAAAATCAAAGCTATGCAATTAAGCTATATAAATATAATTTGGTTTAATTAAATTAAAGGTGTGTGTGTGTGTGTGTGTGTGTGTGTGTGTGTGTGTGTGTCAGTTCCTGAATATCATCTTATCAACTTCTGATTAATAACAGTTATGTAAGGAATCTGGTGTCACGCTGGTGAAGCTGGTTTCTCTTTTCAGTTTGGTTCCTCTCAAGGTTCATTCTTAAAATTGTATCAGGGAGTTGCTGACACTTGTTTAGGATATGGTTTCTTTATTACTTTATTCTTGTTACTTTTGTATTAGTTATTACTGTTTGTACTTGGTAAATAAATGGCAGCAATTACAACCCCCTGTCTTAGAGTATTAAATGATTCAACATTTCAACAACATTAAAAACTAAATTTTATAACATCTTATAATATCCTTTGATAAAAATTCCAAATAATTTGGAGGGTTGATAAAGGTTAACCACATCAACAGTTTGAAAATTTGTATCATATAGTATACATTTATAATATACTTCTATATGTGAAATAACACTAAAATCATCAAGCAGAGGACATTCACAGCAAAGAGTTATATCAGTAATCTCCTAGAGTATTCATCTAAGATTGTATCACTGTCTGACAATGCAGAATTTGACCGGGAAACTGAATGCTTACAGTCAACTTTCTGCTACACTTTAGAGGTAGTGCCTATTAAAAAATAATTAGTAGGTAAAAAATCTGTACTGTCGTATATCAATGCATTTTCAACAGGTTACTCAAAAACCAGATTGTAAACTAAATTGGTAATATTTCAATAGCAGTGAAGGAGAACCTTCTGAGCTACAGAAAAACATTCTTTGGCTTATCTGTCTGCCTACTCTAATAGAAAATTAACAAGAACGTTTCATAATTGATTCTTTACCTACATGTTTCTTTAAAGAGATCATTCCAGAAGCAATCAAACCTCTTCTGAGAATAATAAGTTATTTCCTTAGCACGGGATATATACCTAAATCATTTAAGCTATACTGCACTTGTGCTACACATGACACACTCCATTTTTTTCTAATGGCTACCATGTATAGTAGAGAGTTAACTTTTATTTCCTCTTTTAACTAATAATCATTTACATATCCATTTTCATGAGATGGTGTGTAATTACTGATGGTTAATATTAAAGCATTACCTCTTATCTTTCTTTAGATTCTGTTTTTTAAAGACACTCATGTTAGTGGTTAAAATTTATTTAAAATTTACCCAGATTGTTTTTAACATGTAAGTTTCCTATGGCGTCTAAGTGATTCTGGGTAACTTTCACTACGTAAAACGTAGGGAAGGGCATGTTGTCATAGCTAAAACAAAACACTTTTAAACACACGCACACATGCAATCAAGAGTAGTTTCAGTCTCACTTGAGGTGTGAATTGTGGGCAGGGCTTACTCACTTATATTGAAGGCAGTAGGTAGCCCCCACAAGTAGGTAACCCCCTTAAAGTCAATAACTCAGTGTTATTTAGAAAGTCTCTATTTATACTCTTTCTTACTTTAAAAACACATTGATCTCAAACTGGGAGATTAGTCATGTGCCTCAAACCCATCTCTGTAGTAATCTCTTACAGACATAGACGTTCCTATCCACGGAACAGATGTCACATCGCCAGTAACCTCATCTACCCTTCCCTGTTGTCTCAATCTCAAACAGCGGTGGTAGGTGGGCTCTGGAATTGTCAATCTGCCGTAAGGAAAGCTGACTTTATCACAGGCTTGGCTTCCCACTACACATTTGACTTTTTGGCACTTACTGAGACATGGATATCACCACAGAACACTGCTACACCAGCTGCTCTGTCTTCTGCCTATGCTTTCTCTCACTCACCAAGAGAAATCGGCAGAGGTGGTGGTACAGGTCTACTTTTATCACGGAGATGGTGTTTCACACCTCTACCTTTGTCTCATTTAACCATGTCTTCTTTTGAATTTCATGCAGTTTCAGTTACCTCTCCAATCAACCTTTTTATCATTGTCATCTACCGCCCTCCTGGTCCTCTTGGGGATTTCCTAGAAGAGATGGACACGCTCCTCAGTAATTTCCCCTCTGACGGCACCCCTCTGACAGTTCTTGGTGACTTCAACCTCCCATCCGACAAACTTCAGTCATCTTGCCTCTTGCCTTTTCTGAATACCTTCTCCTTGACATTTAACAGCTGCCCTCCAACACACAAGGGAGGAAATGTCCTGGACCTGGTTTTCACCCGTCCTACTCCAGCTACAGACATGACTGCCACTCCACTTCCAATCTCTGATCATCACCTGGTTTCCTTTTTAATCACTCTTCCTATTCAACCTAAAAATAATTTGCATGTCTCTCTTATTCGTCCTAACCTCCACTCTATCTCTCCCTCCTCTGTAACTTCATGTACTCTTTCATCTCTTCCTGACCCCGTCTCCTTTTCCTCTCTACCCTTAGACGTTGCTACGGACTCCTTCCTCTCATCTCTTTCCTCAACCATGGACCTCCTTTGTCCCTTGACTACAAAACCCAAGAAGACTTCTTGTCCCACACCGTGGCTGTCAGAAGTTTTGCGCAGTAATCGACGAGAACTCCGATCTGCAGAGAGGAAGTGGAAAAAATCACAGCTTGATGTAGACCTCTCATCTTACCGTGCACTCCTGACCAGATTTTCTTTGGAGGTGACTTCTGCCAAAACTACCTTCTACAAGGAAAAGCTTGAGGCCTCTGCACAAGACCCCCGTAAGCTTCACAACATCTTCTCTTCTCTACTAAACCCCCCTGCTGCACCTGCTCCATCCTCCCTGACTGCTAATGACTTTGCCTCCTTCTATGATGAGAAGATTAGGAAAATCTGCCAGACCTTCACTTCCTCTCCAACAATGACTACACAACACAGCCAACAATCCACTACGTCTCTGTCAAGCTTCTCAACCCTAACAGAAGATGAGATACTGCAAGTCATCCGATCCTGCAATCCCACCACCTGTCCCCTGGATACAATCCCTTCAAATACGCTCCAGACCATCGCACAAGATCTCCTGCCCTTCATCTCCACAATCATCAATGGGTCATTAACATCTGGCTATGTACCAACTACCTTCAAGCAAGCAAGGGTCATTCCTATCTTGAAGAAACCGGCTCTGGATCCATCAGACATCAACAACTACAGACCGGTATCACTCCTTTCCTTTCTTTCTAAATCTCTGGAACGCACTGTTTTTAACCAACTGTCTGTCTATCTCTCACAGAACAACCTCCACGATCCGAACCAGTCTGGGTTCAAAACGGCACATTCCACAGAGACGGCACTATTGGCTGTTTCTGAGAAACTACATGCTGCTCGGTCAGCCAAGCTGTCATCTGTACTTATCTTTCTGGACCTTTCAGCAGCATTCGACACAGTCAACCACAATACACTTTTGTCAACCCTCAAGAGCCTTGGTATTTGCGGAACAGCATGGAAATGGTTTGCTTCCTACCTGGAAGGTCGCTCATACCAGGTAACATGGAGGGGATCCACATCTGCCCCATGCAGACTTACCACCGGTGTCCCACAAGGCTCGGTACTTGGTCCCCTCCTTTTCTCCCTCTATACCCACTCCATTGGTGAAGTCATATCCTCACATGGGTTTTCTTATCACTGCTATGCAGATGACACTCAACTCATCTTTTCTTTCCCTCCATCAGATACCACAGCTTCTGCTCGGATCTCAGCATGCTTGTCAGACATATCTTTATGGATGAGGGCTCACCAACTTAAACTCAACCCCAGCAAAACAGAACTGCTAGTCATCCCAGGTGATTCATCTCCAGGTCAAGATCTACAAATAACACTTCATGACTCTCTGCTCTCCCCTTCAGCCACTGCTCGTAACCTTGGGGTAACTATGGACAATGAACTGTCTTTTTTCCCACATGTCGCTAATGTTGCTCGTTCTTGTCGATTTCTTCTCTATAACATCCGAAGGATTCGACCATTTCTGTCCATACAGGCTGCCCAGGTGCTTGTTCAGTCTCTTGTCATTTCAAGACTGGACTACTGCAACTCTCTGCTGGCAGGTCTTCCCCTGAACGCTATTCGTCCACTGCAAATGATCCAAAATGCAGCTGCACGACTTGTGTTCAATCAGCCCAAGTTCTCCCACACCACCCCACTGCTGCGCTCCCTTCACTGGCTTCCAGTAGCTGCACGTATCAGATTCAAAACACTGATGCTTGCCCACAAGGCCAAAAATGGACCAGCACCATCTTACCTCAGTGACCTCATCACATCTCGCACTGCACCACGCTGTCTGAGATCCTCCAGCATTGCTCGACTGGTACCACCTTCTCTCAGATTGAGAGGTAAGTACAATTCAAGGCTCTTCTCTGTTCTGGCACCGAGGTGGTGGAATGAACTTCCCCTAGATGTCCGTACAGCAGAGTCCCTGATTATCTTTAAGCGACGACTGAAGACCTACCTCTTCCTGAAATACTTAAATTAGCACTTTCCAAGTTTGTAGAATTCGAGTTATATTTATATTGAGTTTGTATTCTTTCGTACCAGTGTAAGATTTATTCACTACTAGAGATTTAAAGCACTTTTGTACGTCGCTCTGGATAAGGGCGTCTGCTAAATGCCGCAAATGTAAATGTAAATGTAAATGTAAATGCACGCACACACACACACACACACACACTCACACCCTAGGAATCTAGCCATATAATGTCATAATATTACCACACCTAACAGATAATTCAGCTGTATGAACATTACAAAATAAAGCACTAGAAACTGCAAAAGTTTCAGCTATATATTACACCCTAATTGCCCACTGTTTCTGTCCCTTGTTTGCATTTGCCATATGCCATATATGTAGAATGAATTTAAATAAATTCATCATTATTTTAGCGTTTCATAAGCTGCTGTCTGTGCCTTTCTGATACATGTTTTTGTTGCTTTATTCTTTGTCATTATAATGTCTTTGTTCTTAACTGGCTAGAAAGGTCATACAAATAATAAAAATAAATAATGCTCAACATATTTAATGCTTACCTACCATACTTTTTCAGAAATAAAATCAAGGATAAGGGTGACACTACTCTTCAGAACCCCGTGGAGGGTGACAGCGTGCTCCAGAGTCTCGCTGAGGGCGCCACCGGTGCTCCAGACTCCCACAAAATGTCAGAGAACCACCAGCCATGCCTCCCTCCAAGGCTCACATTCTCACTCAGCCTCTCCCTGCTTTAATCACCTACACCTGTTCCCCATTTACCTATCCCCTTTTTAAGGTCCTGATTACCCCTCACTCACTGTCGGATCTACTAGTTGCTATAATAGATCACCTGGACTTCCTACCACTTGTGTTCATTATGCTTGCATGCTCCTGGTTCCACTTAGGATGAAGCACTTAAACTTAAGTTTAATTCAGTTCAATTCATTTTTATTTGTATAGCGCTTTTAACAATCAACCTTGTCTCAAAGCATTTTTACACAGATAATGTGGTGATTAAAAGTGAATATGTTCTTTATAAGTAAGTTTGTCCCTGATGAGCAAGCCGTTGGCGACTGTGGCAAGGAAATAGAATAAGGAAGAAACCTTGAGAGGAACCAGACTCAAGAGGGAACCCATCCTCAACTGGGTTGCACCGAATGTCCATTTATAGCATATATACTAAGTAGTCCTGAGTCAGTGTAGGAGACTGTTGACATTAACTACAGTTCAATCCATCCTTAAAGCGCCCATTCTTACTCCGGAATTTCATGGAACCACCCAAGGTTTTGATGAGAAACCGTCCCAAGCTGCACAGAGTTTCCTCCAGTCGAAGAGAACACTATCCAGAGGCAGGCCTGGACGAAGTGGGAAGATCCAAGGAGGGGAGAGGAGCAGGAACAGTGGTTTTGTTTTTAACCTCGACTTGAACACTGAGACTGTGTCTGAGTCCCGAACACTGATTGGAAGGCTGTTCCAAAATTGTGGGGCTTTATAAGAGAAAAAAAATATGCCCCCTGTTGTAGTCTTCATTATTTAAGGAACCAACAGATAGCCTGTACCTTTTGATCTAAGTAGGCGTGCTGCGAGACCGTTAAGTGCTTTATACATCAGTAGTAGTATTTTATAATCAATGGAAGATTTGATCGTGAGCCAGTGTAGACTGATTAAAATAGGAGTGATGTGGTCATATTTCCTAGGGTCTAGTGAGGACTCTTGCTGCTGCATTCTGAACTTACTGGAGCTTATTTATGCACTTACTCGCACACCGAGTAAAGCATTACAGTACTCTAATCTAGAAGTAACAAAAGCATGAACTAGTTTTTCTGCATCCTGTAACAACATCATATTTCAAATTTTAGCAATATTTCTGAGGTGAAAGAAGGCGATCCTGGTAATATTCTTCATGTGAGCCTCAAAGGAAAGACCAGGTCAATAATAACACCAAGGTCTTTGTTAGCCGTACATGCTGAAACAGAAACACCATCCAGAGATGCTACTGAATCGTAAAGTTTGCTTCTAGCTGCATGTGGTCTTAGTAAAAGTACTTCCGTCTTATCTGAGTTGAGCAGAAAAAAGTTATCAAGCATCCACTGTCTAATGTCCATTACACACTCCTCAAAATTGTTAAGATGATCTCTCTCATCAGGCTTTGCTGAAATATACAACTCTGTATCATCAGAATAGCAATGGAAGCGAATACCATGTTTATGTATAATTTCACCAAGAGGCAGCATATATAAAGAGAAAAGCAGTGGGCCTAAGACAGGTCCTTGAAGAACACCAAACTTTACCTCAGAGAGTGTGGAGAGCTCACCATTTACATCAACAAACTGATAGCGATTAGTCAAATAAGACCTGAGCCAAGAGAGAGCTGTTCTCTTTATTCCAACAACGTTCTCAAGTCTAGCAAGCAGTATAGTGTGATCAATAGTGTCAAAAGCTGCACTAAGGTCGAGCAAAACAAGTAAAGAGACAAAACCCTGATCAGAGGCCAATAAAAGGTAATTTACCACCTTAACTAGCACCGTCTCTGTGCTATGATGAGGCCCAAATCCTGACTGATACATTTTAAATATATAACCTTTTCTAAAATTTTGGATATAAGGGGGAGATTTGATATTGTCCTGTGATTGGACAGCTGACATGGGTCAAGGTCAGGTTTCTTAATTAGGGGGTGGATAACTGCCAGTTTAAAGGATTTAGGTTCATAACCATTGCTGGTGAAAGAGTTTATTATTTTTAAAACAGGTTCAATTACCTCTGGAATTATCTGTTTGAGGAAACTTGTAGGCAAGGGATTGAGAATGCAGGTTTATGACTTTGTAATTGATTGTCTGTTGTAATTACACTGCTGTCTACAGGGTTACTTGTAAAATAATTTGGATTTATATTAACTGTCTGGATTTCTTGCCTGATGTTTTTAACTTTATTATTAAAAAGGTTCATGAAATCATTACTACCTAATGATGGTGTGCATGTTAGGGAGTGCTTTTATTTCCTGTTAATTTTGCTACCGTGCTGAATAAAAATCTAGGTGCTTTATGCTTGTTATTTTTTGGATGGAGAAATATGCTGATCTAGCAGCACTAAGAGATTTTCTATAATTTAGGAGGCTCTCCTTCCATGCTATTTGAAATACCTTTAATTTTTTTGGACGCCATTTACGTTCTAATTTCCAAATGGTCTGTTTTAAGGTGCGCTTATGATCATTATACCACTGTAGTCCGTGTTTACATGTTTAGAATCAAAAAAGACATTGTGTTGTACTCCCGGTTCCGACGCCTGGTCTATCCGTGACACTAGATAGACAGCAACAAAGTTCATTAAAAACACAATTTCCCTTACAAAATACATCTGTGTAAGGTAAAACAGACATAAGTATTACATTCATGGAGTGACTTGCTCAGTGCTAGAGATATACTTTTATTTTATGCCCATGAGCCAAGAGACACTGGGGAAATGTATGCTAATTCCTCATTTTTGCTGTGATCTGCTATCTCACACATAAAATCCAAAATAATAATTTCTTCAAATATTTGCAAAATTAGACACAGGGTAAAAGTCAGGCTTTTTAAAGGAGTATAAAATGTGTTTTTTGTTGCTGTGACTATGCTCAGCAGCGTATCTTTATCCTCCTCCAAACAAGCATCCATTTAGGTCTTTGGACATTGACATAATTTTCAAGACTAAATATGTGAAACGTTTAGGATTTGTTACTTTTTTAATAAACAGTTCCAATATTTTTAGTTGCTAAAATGCAATGGCAACAATAAACGACAACAATGAATGAATATTTATTTATGCCTTAGCAGGCAATACTGTTTCCTACTTTGTGATTCATTGCAAGGTATCTCCAGTTGTTGAGTGTTTGTGGCTCCTTATGAATTCAGGGAGGTAAATGCATGCTCAGTGTATTAGAGATCAGGTTGGAGACCCAGCTATTGCAGAATTATTTCACATATTCACCTTTAAAAACTCCAGGGTTGTCAGGGATTTGGATCTAGGATCCAAGGCAGATGCCGCGACTGTGCCGGAAACAGGGAGGTTTTTAACCTCCTGTAGTTGGGCCGTCTCTTCGTTGTTGGAGTTCAAGCCCACCACAACAGTGTCATCAGCAAACTTGATGGTGGTGGAGTTGGAAGTGGCCACACAGTCATATGTGTACAGTGAGTACAGCAGGTGTCTCAGAACACAACCCTGGTGAGCTCCAGTGCTAACATCTAAGGGAGTTTTTCCTTGCCACAGTCACCATGGCTTGCTCATCAGGGATAAATGCACACCATTCACCTTAACTGTTGATTTCTGTAAAGCTGCTTTAAGACAATGTCTGTTGTGAAAACCGCTATAGAAATAAACTTGACTTGACTTGACTTGAGAGTGAGGGTGGATGAGGTGTGTTTGCCCACCAGTACGGCTTGTGGTCTGTCTGTCAGGAAGATAGAGATCCATTGACACAGTAGAGTCCCAGGACCTCCAACTAAGATGGTAGTGTGGAGGGAATTATGGTGTTGAATGCTGAACTGTAGTCCACAAACAGCATCTTTGCATAATTCCATTTTCTGTAGTCCAGGTGCTCTCTGGGCAGACCCTCTCATGACATGTTTTCTTAATGGCACCCAGAGGCTAAGCACCCCACTATGACTTAGAGTGCCTGGTTGGGACCTGTCTGTCATGTTGGGGGCTCTGTCTGAGCCCCCTTTCGAGCCTTTGTTCAAGGCACCTTGGAGGCACCTCTCCATCGAAGATCGTGTTCTTGTTGGCTATTTGCTCTCTCAAGAGATTTGGAGCTCTGCAGGCCCCTGTGGCCCGCTCCTTTTGGAGGCTCTCCAATTATACTTTTTGTACCCTGGAACAGGTTACATCCCCAAGGTACAGACCCTGAGCAGATGGCTCATTGATGCCATTGCATCCTCTTATGAGTCTTCTGGTCTCCCTGCTCCATTTGGGGTCAGAGCTCACTCGACCCTAGTGTGGCAGATTGTAAGGCTTGGTCCTCTGGAGTACTCCTCCAAGACATCTGCAACGCTGCGGGCTGGTCCACCCCGCTGACCTTTGTCCAGTTTTACAACCACAGTGCCACTTCTGGCCCCTCTGTCCTTCGACCTAGCTGTGCTCATACACACTAGTCAGGGTCTGGTCAGTCTGGCATGATTGGACACTCTTTCCCAAAGCGTTCCGACGCAGCTTGAGTTCCTAAAAGGTAACATCTCTAGGTTACGTATGCAACCCTAGTTCCCTGAGGAAATGAGATGCTGCGTCTCTAGGCCACACTGCCCCTGCAAAGCTTGCTTCTCTTTTACCGAAACTGGCACCAGAATCACTCCATGTGCGTTTTATACTTCCTGGTTATGACATCACCCCACTCGTGATGGCCCGCGTATTATTTTGACTGATTACACACATTATTTCAGCGTGTGGACAACACGGCCACATTCTGAAAGCGTTTCGACGCAGCATATTGTCCCCCCAGGGAACTAGGGTTACATACGTAACCTAGAGACGTTACATACTTCAATGTCTCTTGTTTTCTCTCTCTTTTTTACTTAGATATGTGGGTTTTGGGAGTGACATTATTTATTTCAGTTCGGGACAATCACTCAAATGAAGTGTTTCAAGTTCCAGATCAGGAGAAGTGTATCTTAATGTTTCTTAGAAAATCTGAAATTAATGTTGTAATGTTACAGTTTTGTTACATTATGTTCAATGTTAGATTTGGTTCCTTGTTAAACCCTGTTACTTGTTGGCACACAGGTTTTGAAAAATTGCTTTAATTTAAGTGCTGTTAAATTAAATGCCCTGCACTTAATGCCCTATGCTTGCTCGTTTCTTTTTTTTTTTTTACTCTGGAAGTAATTTTTAACCAACAATAAATGTTTGAATATGAAACATGTTTTGACCATTTTTCAAAATAAAATAAAGCAAATTTAAGGTAGATATATAAAGTAAGCAATAAGATGAAAGATAAAAAGAGTACATTTCATGTATTACACAAGCACAAAGTGCATTATATATAGTACAAAGATAAACATCCTTTACCCATATTTTAAATGTATTCTATATGCACGAATGTGTCATATATATATATATATATATATATATATATGTTTATTTATTGTAGTATTTAATGTAAATTTGTTACATATATAAACATAGCAATTCTTTTAATTTTTTTTATATATGTGGCATATATGTACAATATATGTATGTGTGAAATCCAAACAAGAACATGAATGCAAAATATGTGCTTTGCATATATTGCTATATATCAGATTTTCATATGGGGTGCTATAGCGTTGCTAACAGAAGGCCAGTGTTTAATGCATGCAGCAGTATAGATGTGAAAAATGTGCTTACTGGGGTGTAAAATTGCAAACTACTATTATACATTTATCAATTGGTCAAAGCCATGTTTTGGGTCATTGTCCATCTGTACTGTGAAGCAACTTCCAAACAACTTTGCTTCATTTGACCAGACAGTGTATCCTTATACACTTTCGAATTCATCTATTTTTTTCTGTCTTTTGTCACATTATTAATAAACACCAGTGGTGTATTTCTGCATCCTGAAATTACATCATATTTATTTTAGCAATATTTCTGAGATAAAAGAAAGGCTATTCTGTTTGTACACATGTGCCTCAAAGGAAAGACTAGAGTCAATAATCACACTTTCTTACTGCTGCACATGATGAGACAGAAAGACCATCCAGAGATATTATGCAATCAGAAAGCTTACTATGAGCTAAATGTGGTCCTAGTTAAAGTACTTCTGTCTATCAGTTAACATGCATCCATTGTCTAGTGTCCTCAACATTATTAAGCTGATGACTCTCATCTTGCTTTGCTGGGACACATTTCTCTTCCTGTCATTTTTTTTAAAGATATTTTTGGCAATGTCATATCTGTCCTATTCTTGAGGTTTATGAAGGTTTTACACCTTGTGGTGAACCCTGTGTATTTGCTTTCATTATGACTTTTTTAATTTGTGGATTAGATGACAATGACTTGCCTGCCTTCTGGAAAAAGTTTTCCCTTTGGATGTTTTAAAATATTGTATTTTTCTTTTCTTTTTTTACCATAGAGAGGATGCTGTGATCTTCCACCACTGTCTTTTGTCTTAAATGGACATCCAGGGCTTTCTTTACTTGAAATGTAGTAAACTATTGCTTTGGCCAATCTTAATGTTCATGCTTTTTCTCTGATTTATTTGTTTTGTTTTTAAAGCCTGATGATGGCCTGGTTCAATTACGTTCAGAGTTCTTTTGACTGCATGAGTTCACAGCATCAGCTTCCAAATGTGAATGCCACACTTCAACTCCAAATATTTACTTGCTTCATCAGTAAAAAAAACAAAACAAAAGGATTGTGCACACTTGTCTATGAAACAGCATTTGAGGTAATTGTCCGATCACCTTTGGCCCCTTCGCTCCTGTGTTATCACATTAATTACACACAACTTTACTAAAATGTCTGTTTAATGCATCCCAGTGTTTGCATTAAACAATTTTTAAATATTGACGATATGATTTCATTCTACAATCAACTGTACTGGTACACATGCTCTCCCATACTGAATATAAAGCACATGCCTCCTGTTAAATGGATAGCATTTTAATAACTCTTTGTTTACTTAATAAACAATAAAATTTAATCTTGTCTTTCTATTTAGTTGTCTTTATATTGAACTTGCAATAGTGTGAAGCGTCCACCAGAGAGCGGTACAACACTGTTGACAAGGCATTTAAAAAAAAAAAAAAAACATTATATTGCAAAAACACACTAATCAAAATAAGAGAACAACAATGATTGTAGCATGGAAAAAGATTACAACAAAATTTTCTTACGGTTACAACAGTCAGCAATTAGTAGGAAGTGTACAGGCCTCTGCTCTGAATTACTTCAGCACATCTGCGGCCACAGGACAGCACTACTCTCTCACACTGCTCTGGTGTGATTTTGATCCACTCTTCTTCCAGTCTCCTCCACAGTTCGGTGACTGTAGTGGGTTTCTTGGCCATAACTCTGTTACCAAGGATTTTCCAGAGGTTCTCTATTGGGTTGAGATCAGGACTCTGGGCAGGCCATGTCATTATTTCAGTGTTTTCAGTTTCAAGGAACTGCTTTACTCGTTTTGCTGTGTGACATGGAGCGTTGTCCTGCATGAACACTGTGGCTGATTGGGTGATGAACACAGGGAAGGAACCATATGTTGTTAAAGAAGGTTCTGATAAACATTTGCATTCACTCTGCCATGTAGCTGTCTAAGATGCCCAACTCCTGCTGCAGAAAACATGCCCCAAACCGTGACACTTCCTCCTCCACTTTTTACTGACTTCTTTACACACTTTGGGTTCAGTCTTCTTCCAGTTTGTTGCCGAACATAATGTTTTCCATCCGACCCAAATCATTTAAACTTGCTTTTATCACTGAAGTGAACTTTGGACCAGTTCTCCTCTGTCCACACAACATGCTTAGCGTAGCCTTTTGATTCTTTCTGCTAATGAGAGGTTTGGTCACTGCAGAGTGGGCTTTCAGTCTAAATGCTCTTAAACGTCGAGACACTGTATGATGAGACGGATCTTTACCCTGTTCAGCGCTGAACTGGTGAGCAATTCCAGCTGCAGTGTGGAAACGATTGCGCATTGGATCCTCTGCAGTATCCTGTCCTCTCTTGTATTTGTCTTCCGTGGATGACCAGCCTTCTTGGCGGACTTGAATGAGTTTGTGATGTTGTAAAGATTCAATATTCTTTAAATCACAGATTTGGAATGACCAACTTGTCTTGCTATGGCTGATAGGGTCATCCCTTTGGCCTTCATCTGGACAACCTGCTGCCGGCGGCTCTAGAACAACCCACCATCTTGCAGAGTCAGTGACACTAAAAGTTAGGCTGCCAGGTAAATAGGGGTTGACAGATAATCAAGGAAATTAGCACCAAAAATATTAGTATGCATAGGTATTGTGAGTGTCTAAAATTCATGAATCCCAGTATAACCCATGATTATAGAACTACACTGATCTTCCTTTTGCTGTGTAAGTAACCAATTGTGATCATACTGTAGTAAGAATAAATTCAAGATATAACCTTAAGTGATGAAATATTCTTAACCCCTATACACAGAAAAATCTACTTTTAATTCCTCTCCTCAGTGGGGTTTAATGTGTGATACCTGGCTTGCAGGTGAGACGTGGCTTTAAATAGCAGAAATCGTGCTGTGTGAACATTCTGACCTCTACACCATCTGTCTCTGTGGAAATGCTGTGTCACATGCTTATGTCTTTTTTTCCCTTTCACTAAGCCACTTGCGTGAAAGTGCACTTAGACTGCTCCCTCCCAACTTCTTTTGGATATTTATTCTTTTAAATATTTATAATCACAGGCCAATATTATATCAGTGTCACATTTATTTAAAATAAAATCTTTTAAAATAAAATCTTGTCCGAAATATTACAGAATTGCTTTCAGCGCAATGTATGTACAAGTAATGTAACTAAGCAGCAAGCCAAGTAGTTAAGCTACATTAGGGGATTATGGGGACAAAAATCTAAAAGCAGATTTTACAGTTTTAATTATATTTCTTAAATTCATAGTTGCAGACTGAAGAAGATTATTGGGCTGCTGATACAGCAGTCATCAGCTTTATTTTATCTCTTGTATAACGTCAAAAAACCCCTACTTTTAATTTGTTGTTTCAAAAGCTTTCAGGTGTGTATATCTTGACAACAATGATGCTCTGACAAACATTTACATGCCTTCAACTGTGATTATAGGATGCGCTACTTATTCTCAATCCCTGCCACACCACCCACCTCTGCATCACACACGTAGAAAGTATTTTATTGTGTTAATTTATCAGATCACATAGGCAACAGAGGGAAAAGAATGCATTCACTAGCCAGTCTAATAGTCCAAATGTTAGAAAATTAATATGAAAAACATTGAAAAAACTAATGAAATCCTAAACATTTCTTATTCCAGGGTTACAATATGACCTTCTTTTTGACTATTCTCCAGTACCAAGCTCTTCTAATTTTAGTTTAATCTTAAAATTGTAATATTTGATAAACAATTTTATTATCATCTATAAGGATTGTTTGTTTTGAAGTGACTGGGTATCAGTTTAGTCTTCTTGTTTTTTTGTATCAGTATGCACATTTGGGAAGTGTAGATTTTTGTGTAATCAAATGCTAGTTAGAGCACTTTCTAATAATTACATTCCTAAAGAAGAAGTTTTTTTTATTAGAGTTATTCCCATTGAGATATTGTACAGAGGGAACTGCAGGCTCCACCCCCAAGCCTTACTGGTAATGTTGCTCCACCCAAGAGCTTTGCTGATGATGCCGCTCCGACTCAGACCTCCACAAAGGTCATCGCCAAGCCCCCTGTCCCTGCTGACAATGTCACAGAGAGTAATCTCTGAAGAGCGCATCTCTTTGAGTCAGACCTCCGCTGACGTCGTCACTCCCCCCCTAGCTTTACAGAGGATGGCGTTCCACCCCCAAGATTTGCTGACAATGTTGTTTTACCTCAGACCTCCGCAAAGGTTTTCACTCCGCCTCCGAGCTCCGTAGAGGTGATCCCCACAGAGGGCGTCGTGCTGCCTCAGATCTCCGCTGACTACGACACTCTGCCTCCAACCTCTGCTGAAGATCGAGGGTTGTTTTTCCACCTCAGACCCCAACTGATGACGTCCCCCTGTCCCCAAGCCCTGCTGATGATGTTTTACTTCAGATCTTCACAAAGGCCGTCACTCCGCCTCAGATTTTCACAGAGGGCTTTGTTCCACCTCCAAGCTCTGCAGAGGGAGATCTTCGCAGAGGTTGTTGCTTCACCTCAGATCTCCACTGAGGACATCACTCCACCTCAGATTTCCGCTGACTTTATCGCACTGCCCTGAGGAGGCTGCTGTTTAGCCCCCAAGCTAAAAGGGTTTTTTCTGAACTCAGAGCTACAATACTCCACAGACAATTAAAGGGCATAGTTCTGCCTCAGACATGCACTATCAATGTAGCTCCACCCCAAACCCAGTTGACAATGTCACTCCGCCCCGAGCCCCACTGGCGATGTCACTCTGCCCCGAGCCCCACTGACGATGTCACTCTGCCCCAAGCCCCCACATTGTGTTGCTTTGCCCCAGTTCTCTGCAGAGGGTGTTGCTCCACCCTGGTTCGCAAAGTGCATCTTTCCTCCATTGATGTCACTCTTCCCCCAACTATGCTGACGATTCTGTTCCACCCCTGAGCTTGGAACGGAAGGTCATCGTTCCACCTCCAAGCAATGCAGAGGTAATCTTTGCAGAGGCCTTTGCTCTGCCTTAGATCTATGCTGACTATGCCACTCTGCCCTGGAGATTCGCTAATTTCACTACTGATCATAATATTCTCCTTGTTAGACTAGATGTAGTCGTTGGAAATAAGGACACAGCTCTCTCCTGGCTCAATGCTTATTTGACTGATTGTTATCAGTTTGTTAATGTAAATAGTAAGATATCTACAGGCAATGAGGTATAGTTTGGTGTTACACATGGATCTGTCTTAGGCTCACTGTTTTTTTCTTTATATATGCTTCCTCTGAGTGAAGCTATACATAAACATGGTATTAGCTTCTATTGTCAGATTGCTGTGTATGCTAAAAATACACAGTTGTATGTCTTAGCAAAGCTAGATGAGAGACTGGAGCTTAACAATATTGAGGAACGTTTAAAGAACATAAAACCTGTAAACTTCCTTTTACTCAATTCTGATGACAGAAGTATTATTACTAGGACCACATGCAGCTATGTAGTCCTAGTGCAGAAAGTAAACTTTCAGATTACATAGCATACCTTGATAGTGTTTCTGTCTCAGCATGTACAGCTAAAAAAAAAACCTTGTTGCGGTGATTGACTCTAGATTTCCTTTGAGGCTTATGTGGGTAACATTACCTGAATAGCTTTCTTTCATCTTACGAATACTGCTAAAATAAGAAATATGATGTCATGGGAAGCAGAAAAATTCATTCATGCTTCTAGATTACATTCTAGTAGGTGCAAAAGTAAGTTTCAGTTAGTCCAGAATGCAGCAGCAAGAGACCTTACCAGAACAAGAAATATGACCACTTTAAAACACTCCCAATTGAATCTTGCATTGCTATTTTTAGTTTTAGAATTTAGAAACAATTAGTGTTTGGGACTCAAAGTCTGTTGTCACCCCCTCTCTCACATGTTTACTCAAGTTTGTTAATGCTGGAGTGATGGGCCATCTCTTATTTCAAAGATCCCTCATGTCTTTATTACTTTTTGGTTTTTCCTTTTATTTATGCTGCCATATCTATTCGTGCTGGAGTCCCTACTTACATCCTGATCACACTGTACAGTGTCTTTAATTATTTACGTACGAATAGGAATACTTAACACTCCTTATTTCTTGCTCCTTGTCACCCCTTTACTCTCTCTCTCTCTCTCTCTCTCTCTCTCTCTCTCGCTTTCTCTCACTGATGAGTTAAACATGCTCCTGAGGTACCAGTGACCAGTGTTCCTGTCCCTTTCTTCTCTTCAGATCATCACAATTTGTCCCAACACCCTACCTCTGGATGGAGTTCTCTTTAATTGGAGGCCTCTCTGTGTAGCTGGGGATGGCACCACATGAAGAGCCTAAAGATCCAGGAAGTTGCTAAGTGGCCCAAGAACTATGAGGATGGATTTGGCCTGTAGTTAATATAAACAGTCTACTATAATAGCTTGGGACCACAGTTTGAACAGTTCTGCATTTAAGTGCCTATCAGGAACTATAATGAATGGACATTAGGTGCCAGATAAAAATTGGTTCCATTTTGAGTATGATTTGCTAGTGTGTCACTTTAAGGGGACCTGAGGTTATTTTGTGTCAAAATCTACACAAAAAAGATTAAGACCTTTTTTATTTTATTGTTCCCTCTTGCCTTAAACACACGCAAACACACAATAAAAATGAACAAAGACAAGAGACCTTTTGTTTGTTTCATCTTTTTATATACACATTTATATGTATGTACACTGTACATTTATGCCAAAATAAATCAACATGTGAAATTATATTGTGCACATTACACTAATCAAGGAAAGTATTAGAGGGGGGAAATATCCAAACACACAACATTAACACTACTTAATCTGTACACACGCACACACACACACACGCACACACACACACACACACACACACACACACACACACACACACACACACACACACACACACGTACATTCTGCAGCATGGCAATGCCATGTCCATCAGTATTATAGTTATTATTTATAATCCTCCTGTAACATTTTTCTGATATGTGAAATACAGACACCTGTTAAAATGCTGGCTGAGTTAATTCTCAGAAAGGTCACGCCATAAGTTTTTAACTTTTAATTTAAAAATTCTAAGTTAAAACTCTTTAATACAAATAAGTCAAATAAATAAATAAATAAGCCCAACAAACAAATCTGAGCTCACGTTAGCTGCCTCACCATTTTGAGTATTGAATTAAGAGCATAAAAGAACATATGGATTGTACTTTATTTACTCCAGACTTCACGATTTGGTTGTGTGTGTGTGTATATATACAGTGAGGAAAATAAGTATTTGAACACCTGTCTATTTTGCAAGTTCTAACACTTAGAAATCAGGGAGGGGTCTGCAATTGTAATCGTAGGTGCATGTCCACTGTGAGAGACATAATCTAAAAAAAAAAAATCCAGAAATCACAATATATGATTTTTTAACTATTTATTTGTATGATACAGCTGCAAATACGTATTTGAACACCTGTCTATCAGCTAGAATTCTGACCCTCAAAGACCTGTTAGTCTGCCTTTAAAATGTCCACCTCCACTACATTTATTATCCTAAATTAGATGCACCTGTTTGAGGTCGTTAGCTGCAAAAAGACACCTGTTCACCCCATACAATCAGTAAGAATCCAACTACTAACATGGCCAAGACCAAAGAGCTGTCTAAAGACACTAGAGACAAAATTAATAATTTCAAACACAAGACGGTTTGAAATCATGCATGGCACGGAAGGTTCCCCTGCTTAAACCAGCACATGTCCAGGCACGTCTTAAGTTTGCCAATGACCATTTGGATGATCCAGAGGAGTCATGGGAGAAAGTCATGTGGTCAGATGAGACTAAAATAGAACTTTTGGGTCATAATTTCACTAAACGTGTTGGGAGGAAGAAGAATGTTGAGTACCATCCCAAGAACACCATCCCTACTGTGAAGCATGGGGGTGGTAGCATCATGCTTTGGGGGTGTTTTTTTCTGCACATGGGACAGGGCTACTGCACTGTATTAAGGTTAGAATGACAGGGGCCATGTATTGCGAGATTTTGGGGAACAACCTCCTTCCCTCAGTTAGAGCATTGAAGATGGGTCGAGGCTGGGTCTTCCAACATGACAATGACCCGAAGCACACAGCCAGGATAACCAAGGAGTGGCTCTGTAAGAAGCATATCAAGGGTCTGGCATGGCCTGGCCAGTCTCCAGACCTAAACCCAGTAGAATATCTTTGCAGGGAGCTCAAACTCCATGTTTCTCAGCGACAGGCCAGACACCTGACTGATCTAGAGAAGATCTGTGTGGAGGAGTGGGCCAAAATCCCTCCTGCAATATATATATATATATACCATAGGAATCATTTTACATTTTAGTCATGGAATATCCTTATCTTTGGCTGTTAGGTTTCTTAGCAATGAAAATTACTTTGTGAGGCAGCACAATTTCCTTAAACAATATTCATTATTAATTTAACTATTTATTTAACAAGATTCTTTTCAGCATTGTTGTAGAAATTGGTGTTAAATTTAATATGATCTGATTGTTTTTCTAAAACAATTCTGTTTTCTGTTTCTGTTCTGATTTCATTTGTAACAAATGTCCTTTTGTGGATAATTGTTAGAACAATGTTACAACCATCATCTTTTGGCTAGATCAGTAATTGTTGTATAAATATGGGGCTTAATTATAAGGTTGGTATTTATAGTAAGTAAAATTGTTTATAATGAGGTTTCAAACAATCATATGTCAGATTGTTCACAATGGCATATTCTAAAGCAAACAGCCTTGTGTATTAATTTGCAAAGAAATTCAACACAAACATGAGGACTGGCTCATATTTAACAATCCAAACTTGTCAATTATGGAAAGTTATGTTTATGATGCTTCATAATATGATAGTTACAAGCCACTAAATTTGTACAGTATTCAAAATACTCCATGAAGCATGAAGTCTATGGCTAACAGTGTATGGCCAAACACTTCACTGAGGACACACCAAGGTGTGGGATTTGGATAGTTGAGGAGTACGACAAAATAATTAATAACTTAAAGTATTATGCTTTTTGTAACATATTTATCCATTCTTGATTTCGTAAATGTTCAGGCATGTGTTATGAACTCCCAGTGTACAGTTGGTATCTGTTAAATAATGCATTACTTTAGAGTGACACCTGCCACACTCTAAGGAAAAGCAATTTGGCTTTTTATCAGACCCCTGAAAGAGTGCTGTCTATAAAGAGTGACCATTTTTAAATAATACAGTTCTGTCCAACAGGTTTCCAGCTTTTTAACTAAAACATATGGACCTTCAGAAGTCCCGTTCTGCCTTAGAGGCATCATATACATTATATTAACATGGCCTGAATGACTGTTGCCTAACAAACAATTTCCAAATCCAAGACTACTTCTTACCTGAAAGTATCAGTGCTATGTACAGAGAAAAAAGGTTGAGACTTTTAAAGTAAAAATGATATCCTAACTGTGAATGATGAGGGTGGTAACATTATATTGTAATCATGTGTTGTCGTCAACTGGTGCAAAAAAAAAACACCAAAAAAACCCAGATGTCCTCATAAAATGCTAAAACAACACCTCAAGATATCAGCTAGCGTGTTAAAATTGGTCACAGCTGGGTCTTCCAGCCAACAAAATGGCTTAAAAGTGAAATATGTAGAGTATTGGTGTATTGGACCATCTCAAAGCCCTGACCCAAATACCAGAGAAAATCTGTGGACTGAATTGACAAAAAATTTCTGAGCAGGATTCGGAGCAGCTTGTGGGAGGATGTGACAAGATGTGATTCAGGTTCTAGCAATTAAATGTATAGACAACAAACAGTAACAAAGACTATTTGGACTTCTGACCCACTGCAAATCTGATGTAGTAAATAAAAGCTGCACTAACACTTATTTAAGGTTATCTAAACATTTTCTAAGAAAGTTTAATTGAAATGATGATACCCTAACCTAACACAGAAAATGTGAGATTAGTATGTGAGTTGTGAAACATCGAGCCTATCTGCTCGTCAACTTTTGGCCTCAATTTACTTCAAAATGTTTTTAACTTCAAATCTTAGTGACTGCTCTTCCGTACTATGCCATCCCTTTCACTTCAGTCTGGATTTGTCCTTAACACGCTTATCCCTCACTCCATGTACGCCAAAGGTCGTGCTTGTCACAGCTCGTTATGCACAAGAAGGATAAAAAGCAAGAGATTTCTGCCAGAGATTCTCACGCCTGATGTCTCTCACCCTTCCTGCCTGACAATTCTAGTCAGAATATGGAGGACAAAATGTTACTGCAATGTTACAGATACTCCAGACACACTGAGTGTGTGATTACAGCTGTACACCAGTGTGAATGGGTTACCTCGTTCTCATTTACCTTACAGAGTTCACAACCTTTTCTTGCTTATATTGCTTATATGAAATAGTCCACTGCCACAAAATAAAAATAAATAAAAATAATACAGCCAAACATTTGTTCACGTCAAAGAGGAAACTTTCCAAACACCAAATGTAGTAGAGCAGCCAAGTATGAGCTAAAGGCTAATTTAGCTAATAAATAATACACATCTTCTAGGTGTACTAAGCTTCATTGCAATATAACTGCTATTTACACTTAAATTCCACAATGTAGCTGAATGCTACAAATTACAGTGGAAACAATTTGGGTACACTGCAAAATTTGGCTTGACCAGTACCATTGTTTACCAGTAAACAATATAATTAACTTATCATTAAAATTAAGTTTACTAAAAATGTATTGTATTGTTTTCTAAAATGTAATATTTAATTTTAAACAAAAAACACTGGATATAAAAGATGTCTTAGCTGTTGAACGGTACTAGGAGTGAGAATTTCTTAACTATTCCTTTTAAATCCATCCCCTACTACCAACAATGTCTTAAAAAAATGTTTATTTCTATAGCTGAAGTTTTCCAGTAGGCTAATGGCAGCAGGTTTTCAAAGAGCTAGGCTGCCTACAGCAAGTAGTGCTTCCAGTTTGAAATCTGTCCCATTTAGGTTCAGGACTGCACAAAAATTACATGATAAAACATGCAATATAGATTAGAACAGCACCGGCAACCTTAGAAGTTTGGGGATTATTATAACAATTTTAAAAAATAGGAAAAGACAAAAAAAGGAAAAGAAAAAACACTTTTTCACTAAGCTTATATTTGTCTATTTAAAAAAAAGCCAATATATACTGTACTTTATGGATGATAAATCTCTGTCGTGCTAGTGTCTCTCTCGAATGTCATGCACTTCCCACAATATAAACCTCCCTATAAATAGAACATTTGTCCAATCACGGCATCATAATGAATTTTAATAGCACACCTGTGAGGTTTTTGATTCTAAATTACCACCATGCAAACGATGGTGACTGGTTTGATATGTATCATTCCTTCGGTTACGACATACAGATACATGATACCAGGAAAAGAAACGTGTCATGTATTTGGCACTATCTTTAATTTGTTACATGTAGCAGTGCATTTTTTTCAGTAAAGTGCTCAGTTATTTCATTTAGCACCATTGCCCAACAGAGTGCTAGCAAACTGTTTCTCAGGAATGTTATGATTTCCATCGAGGTTATACAATCCAGAAAATACAGTACACTCTATCGAAGTGTAAAATAAGGTTCCTAAATGTGTGCTAATAAAAATACAAAATCAAAAAATTCATGAAAAAAAAGATAATAATTTGATTTAAGTTGTGTAAATGATCTGAGTTCCACCTGAATCGCTTTGTCTCTTTTACAAACATACACACAATAGGACAAAGACTGAAAAAACAACAACATTTACACACAAAATACACCAGATTTTCTGCTGCTGCTTCCATTCAAGCTTATTCTTTGCCCAGCAGGTGTGATTTTTTTCCTTTTTTTTTCTTGAAAGTACTACTTTGGCTCTTAAAAAATAAACTCTACTAAGAAGTTTGTTGAACGCTGGCAGTGATCTGGTTAGGAAAATAATGCGGGTAATGCAGCACACTGCATCAGCTTTTGTATTAATAGTGCATTTCTACCTGTCTAATGTCTCAAACACACACACACACACACACACACACACACACACACACACACACACTGTTGCCATCAACCTTATAACCTTTCGCATTTAAACTGAAATCAAAACAACAATAAAAAGTCCTCATATCCTGCCCTGTTTCATATATTACTGGAATGTTTAACATTATTATTTAGAATGGCATTTCACACCTTTTTCATTTGGTTCTTCTGCTAATTTTAGCTGCAGATGTTCCCTCCGTTCTTTTGGTTGGAGCAAGTGAAAGCGCATCAATAGGAGTCACGGTTCTGGTGCGGTTCGATGTAAGTAAGAAAGCATTTTGATACACAAAGTTATGGCGCTGTTAGTTTCAGTTGTGTCCCCTCGGTTATTGTACTCTGCCAATGCTAAGCAACAGGTTACTGGATGGAAATTTCTTTGTACCAGGATCAACAGACTTTTTCACCATCAAATGTCATTCCCCCAGTTCCTGAGTCATCTGAAGATTTCCTCCAGACCCACTAATTGGCTTTCAGAAAGGAAAAATGCTATGCATTTTGGATGAGACTGTTATTACATTTGTGTGTGCAGCAAAATAATGCACCACGGACCACAAGTGTATATTTAAGTAAATAATTTTAAAAGGTGCATAATCAATATTGTCAATATTTTCAAATGTTTATATTTTTTTATATTAAACAAACAACGGCACAATGACTCATGCGTTCTGGAGGACATTTTTTAACCACAATCAAAGGTGGTGGAAAGACCACGCCATGTTAATCCAGGAACGAGGAATAATAATTTAGGAACATATCCAACTCACACTCAAATGTGGTAAGAACTCTCTTCCAGTGCTACATAAAAAAAATAAAATTGGATTAGTGTAATTCATCGTACAAGAGAGGCGAATTGGCAATTAACTTTCTGTAACCATAAATAAAAAAATAAATATATTTCAGCACTCTTCATTTTCCATATTGGGTTATGATAAAATCATGGCAAAACTGTTACCACTGTATTGATTTAAACCAAAACTGAAATGAATTAAGTCTGTAAACCTACAAGCCATTGATCATCCAAAAAAAAAGTATTTTTCCTAACAAAATTATTATTTTTTTTTACATCACGGCACCCACGGTACAAACAAATTACAAGGAATTCCAGCAAAAATGGGTTTCTACACTTGGTGCCAGGAAAACCGGCAAGAGATGGTAAAGAGATCCAAATAAAGAGTTAATCTCTCCATCCATCGTGTATTGCACTGCGAAGCGATCCTTACGGATCTTTACAGGGGAATGATGACGGAAGGAAGGAATACAAAAACATGGCAGTAAAAGGGTAGGGTTTCTCTCTTTTCCAGCTGGCTGGACTTCAGGGTGCTCCCCAGACAACTAAACAGTCAAAATAAATAAACTGAAGGAAGACAAGCCTGCTTTCCATTTCTTAGTACAGGTCTTTTACAATCTTTACAATCTTCTTGGCAGTGCTTAGAATTTTTATTTTGGTAGAAAGGGAAAGAAGGAATCTTAGCAGGTGCAAATCATGAAAAACAAATAAGAAGATAAAGAACAGTTAAGGAAAGAGCCCATCTGTGGACACATAGAAAAAAAGGAAAGAAAAAGGAGCAAATGTTGGATGGCTTTTGGTACCCGTGTTCAAGCTTGTGCATATTAACAGGGGCTTGTGGTGTGGGTTTATTCTGGGTCGGTGCTAGTGGGTGGTTCCATTAAGCTTTCAGGGCATGCCACTGGGCAACAGCAGTGCGAGGATGGCCCATCATATCTTTCCAATGTTTCACCTCTGCAGGGCCACTCTTCCATGACAGATAGATCTGAATAAATTAAAGAGATGTAGAGAAAGAGAACGTAGCAATATCTCAGAAAATACAGTAAATAAGACTCAATGCCATTACCCCGGTCTGTACCTTTGTAGATTATGTTGCCCCCTGTGCTTTATTTTCTACTTATGTTTATCCAAACCAGAATTAACATTCCAAAATTAAGCAAACAAATGTCATTTACACTACATTTGACAACTAGAATAATCTATTTATCGAATGATACATGTCACTTTTTGGTATTTTTTATATTGAAGAAAACAGAAAACACCCTAGAAAAATTGTGACAAACTTTTAGAATCTACTCCAAAGCCTGGCCATACTCCCTGATCTACTACAACTAATAAAAGAATACTGAAAATTACACTTCCACAGAATCACCACAACTGTGAATCACTTTATGGACACTTGGACTTTATGGACACTTTATGGACAACCCATCACTAAAATTGTCTATTGTTTACACTTTGGTACACACTGTTTACCAGAGGTGGGAGTAAGTCACCAAATGAAAGTCTCAAGTCAAGTCCAAGTCTTACCATTGCAAGTCAAAGTCAAGTCAAGTCATTCTGTTGTAAGGGTCAAGTCAAGTCAAGTCATACTCTTTGTCAAGTCAAGTCAAGTCAAGTCCCAACTTAGTCATCAAGTCATACCAAGTCGCACACAGATTTGTTTGACACATTTTTTTAACTCAGGGACTTTTATTACTTATTTAGACACAGAGGCCTGATGATGGGTTACAAAAATAAATAAATTAACTTGTGTGTAATAAAATATCGTTAAGAAGCACTTTAAATGCTCCAAAATTAAAATACATTAAATGAACAAGTAAATAAGAATTAATTGTAAGTTTTTTAGACAGTAGAATGTGCTGATGTTCCCTTCTCAGGAGGAGTCAGAATTACAGTTGTTAAACAGGATCATTTCTATCTATGAATACTCTGATGTATCTGTGTAAACATGGAGTGAACAGTCACATGTCCCCATCTCAACTTTTAGTAATAATAATACCTATAAGTGTAAAGTATACTCTGTCATCTCATCAGACACCAAACAATGGGTTGCATACTCAAAGTAGAATATTAATATCAGAAAAAAAAAAATCTTACTGTACAAGTGAGGCAGTGGTTTTTAAAAGGTGATGAACCCAACATTGTTTGCTCTGTTGGGAGTTATCCACAAACTATTATGGTCATGTTACTCTAGGGCTTTTCAGTAATGTTCTAATATCTTCAATAATGTAAAAAAACAAAACAAAAAAACCTATCAGGTCATGGCCCAGTATTTATGGAGATATTTACCGTACATCAAACCAGATTTATGTATTTGGCCATAACAACTTTAACCCTTGACCACTTCAATGTTAAACTGTGATGTTTGGACAGTTTAAAATAATGGCAATGTGAAGGCAAATTACAGTGAATTGCATTTGCAAAAAAATCAAACTGGCCATGTACGCGTAATCTCTAAACCCGAACTTTATTATCCTCGGGGGTGGGGCTGGTGTTGTTGCGGTGTACATGTTGTCTTGTCTGCGGAGGGATCTGCTGTTTTGGCAGGCGGCAAGCGGCTTCCCGATAGCGTCTAACGGTTTACGCATGCGGAAGAGTGGATTGGGTTCGCCGATTTATTGGAAAATATATAGTCCATTCTTAAATATATAAAAAAAAATCACAATAATTGAAAAAATATTTATTTTCCACAAGTCATTTCAAGTAAATGGGCACAAGTCCGAGTCAAGTCTAAAGTCACAAGGAGCAAGTCTAAAGTCAAGTCGAGGCTTTTCAGAGATCTAGTCAAGTAAGTCTCAAGTCCAGAAAATTGTGACTCGAGTCTGACTCGATTCAAGTCATATGACTCGAGTCTCCCACCTCTGCTGTTTACTGTTTCACCGTCTACTGCCATAAGGAATTTCTTTGTATATACATTTTTCTCTCTTTGTTTACATACCTATTTTTATATATCCTTATACCTTATATTCTATTTTATATAGTTTTTATACTTTATTTATCTGCTTTCCCACCCACCCCCCCACCCTATTCCCCTCTTGCCGGACCGTCGTATAAAGCATTTCACTGCATGTCGTACCCTGTATGTATGTCTATGTGATGAATAAAATTTGATTTGATTTGATTTGATTTTGAATCAAAAAAAGTTTATCAGACCACCATTAAAAGTTCTTTTTTTTTTATTTCTGATTTAAATAATCATTTATGGCCTAAACACAAACCACTATGTTTGGTAAAAACCCAACATTGCTCATCACCCTGAGAACACAACACCATTCTCACAGTGAAGCATGGCAGCAGTAGCATTGTGGTATCCGGACGCTTTTGTTATTATTAATGCAACCTACAAATATCTGCTCTCCTCATTTTAATCAAAACTTTTATTTTCCAGTAGGAAAAAGTATTTAATACACTCAAATGCTTTTGCTGTGAACTGTACCTTGCCTATGACATCATTTCGACTGAGTCTGTCCTTATCCATAACTGTGATGACGATGGTGGTCTCTCTCAGCACATGAGCAGGAACATCGAAGGGAAAGGACTCATTGAAAACAGGGTTCAGACATCTCTTCATTACCACCGTCTTCTTCTTTTCCACCCGTTTGTCTTTGTGCATCAGCCACACTTTCACATATGGGTCTAAAGTGCATGCAATATACACACATTATACACACATTATATGATAAAAGTATATGATTGGATAATAAAAGTGGGCTGGGTTAATACTAGAAATCTATCAATTAAAATGTCCTTTAATCCTTAGGAGAAAATATATTCCATGTATTCCATGCTGCTTGCAGAGCAATCACATAAAGAATCTTTATATAACATTGAATTCTATTGTGCCAGTCACTGGCGCTGAGTGGTTCAAACTTTACAGGCCTACCTGAGGTGCCCCCAATGTCCATGGCTTTTAGATTGCGTGCTTTTATGATGTTCACAGTGATGGTGTTAGCCGTGGGGTTGTAACACAATGACACCAACAGGTCACCTCGACTCCCCTACTCACCCCCACACACACACACACACACACGCACACACACACACACACACACACACACACATCAGTCTTTGCTCACATATCCTCTGCTCTCAGGACCAACGCAGCATTAAATTAGCTACATTTAATCATGGAAATACTTTTTAATACACGATATAACTACATTAGGTAAAGATAATGGTGTTCTAATCTTTATTGGAAAGCTGGTGAGCATGTTAAAAAGAATTCCTAACTGTGGGACTAAATGGGTATATCTGTGGAAAATATTAAACGCAATTTTGTAATATCATTGGACTAGGCTAAACTGTTTTGCTTTTCAATGGTAGAGGAATATGACACATGCTAACACTAACCTCAGTTCTTCCCAGCCCTGAATGAGGCCTGCTTATTCAGACTGGCTAATTGCTTGCTTGTATGTTTTGTGAGGCTTAGATTGTTGACAGTGTGCAGCGTGAAGCCTACTACCTGAGGAACGTAGAGCACTACAATCTACTGCGAGCCAAAACACGATTAAGCAATTATCTTTCATTTCCCGCTAGCACTGTCAATCATATTCTGTCTAGATTTCTTAACCTCAAATGCATAAATAGAATTGGCGGTCAATGACATTCACACACAGAAATGCTGGCTTGTTGACTCACGCTGCCATCGCTGCATGGTTTGAGCTCTTTCCAAAATGTCTCCATGTGAGCAAGATTGATCTTGTTGAGGGGAATGGACACTTCACCTATGGGGTCATTCCTGCTAAATCGGTCGTAATCCAGCACCTGCAGGTAAAGAGTGCGCTGGACCACCTTCTCATATGGAAAACCTGAAAGATATTTATATGTTAGTTCAGAAATAGATATGTCTGTATCTAATTAACTGGGTTATGTTACAGTTTTAGAGTAAAACCTTCTGTGCTATGTGGAATAGCTCAGTTAGCATATGTCATTAACAGCAAAATATTAACTAACTCTTGTCATAGCTTGGTGTCTGCATGGATGTAGTTTGGCTACAATTTGTAAACTTCTGCCGCTAAAACTTATTTTGTTGAGAGAGTAGCTTTATAGCGTTTGCAATCTTCCACATACATGAAATAACAGATGCTCAGCGATGGGGTAGTATCAATCTGTTTTACATGCTATGCCCCTTCCCAACCCAGAAAGAACAGGCACTTTGTACTATTCTACTATCTTGAACTGCTGGCCATGGCAAGGAAGTCAAGAGGGAACACTTTCTAATTACAAGGTCTTGACTTCTGCATTGATTTACACCTACTTGCTGAACCTTCATTAACAGGGAAATCAGGAATGATTATGGTAATAATAACAGTGTAATCGAACTATCCAATAATGAATTTAATTAAATTGGATGTGAAAGAGAGAGAGAGAGAGGGAAAGACTCTACCTTCGAACAGGAAAGTTTCATTCCAGTGAGGATTCAGGTTCTTTCTCTTCACCTTGGTCTCCAGTTTGTGCTTCTTGTCTGGCAGCAGATAGATTTTAACAAATGGGTCTGAGGTTCCGGAGAAATCTTTTGCCGGGAGATCCTGGCCTTTAAGGATCTTGACGGTAAGCGTGGAGTCCTGGAAACTGTACCCCACACTGAACTGTATTCGACCGAGTTTCTCACACACTGGACCTTCATGTTCTTCCTCTTCTGAGCCAGGAGACAACTGCCAGAGAGAGACATTAAGCTATTTTTAACCCTTTCAGGTTATGCTTATCATCGATAATACATCAAATACTGTAATAATAATAAAAAAAAATTATAATAATAAAAAGAAGAAGAAGAATTATGATGATAATAATAATAATAATAATAATAATAATAATAATAATAATAATTAGCAAATTTTAAATGTCAAACTGGTCCCTTATTAGTCCGAATAAAATTTGGAATAATATATATTTGATAAAAATTTACGTATATGGGACCAAGCTTGAGCAATTGAAAGAAACGCAAATAAACCAGATATAATGACAAAGAAACATAGCCAGAGAAACTGGAAGCTCCTAACACCATCCTACGGGATTCCCTGACACAAAATCAGGCAGTGGTGGGCCGTGCATTTGGTACTTGGGCCTTCAGTGGGGACTTACCCAACTTAATCCACCTCTTAATACCACCACTATCACCACCATCAATACTATACAAAAACGCAGTTTAACAACACGTGGCATTACAGGTCCAAACGTCTACACTACAACCACAACTGTGCCACCTACATAATCTGGAGCAGTTTTGGTCTGGTAGTGGCAAACAAACCATTTTCCTGGGAGACCAGCTAACTAGCTTCAGGGTTGGCCAACCTCTCCTCACGATGTCTAGTTTTTCTTGACAACTGATTTTTAAGAATGTCCGAGACCAAATCAATTTCCCTTCCTCTGTCAGCCATTGAGAGCGTAAAAAAGTCTAACTCTGATGTATTAATGTGCAGAGTGCTACAGATGTGTTTTGCAAGTCTAACTTGGCTGTAACAGTTTCCCTCTGACCAACCAATCAGAGGACGGAAAAATTCTGATCCAGCTAGCTGGCCCTGTGAGGAGATTTTGAAATCTGATTGGGTAAAGAAACAGACCCATTGCTAATATAGATTAAGGTACATCGGCCAGCACTACTGATTGTGAGGGCCCTGGGCATATTACATTGACATAGCAGCACAATGAGGCTGAAATCTGACTGAACAAAAAATCTAACATCCACTTACACATGCTGGAAGCAAGAGAAATGCTACGAAAGGAAGGAAATAGACTGTTGGGAATAAATTAATACTGATCGTGTTTAGGTCACCACTGAAGTCAGGAAACACTGAGACTGAGTGTTCAAGAGTTTCCTCCAATGAACAAATTATTAAAGTAAGAAAAAGAGACTGTTAAATTATCCAAGGCTAGAATCAAAGTCTAGGGAAAATTCACTGTTGCATGTGGAAACACCATCATTAGGCATGATGGTGAAAAAGAAAAAAGAAACACCATGCAACCCACATAATGCCAAGGCGACCTGGTAAAGATGTTTCCTGACTGCCCTATGGTTCTATGCTCTTATTTTAATTACCAGGCTCTCCCTTGAAAATGTGTGTGTTTGTGTGAGTGTGAGTGATTGGAGTGGGAGAGAGAACACCACTTACACCACTTACTTAGCACATCATGTGGTTAAAAGTTACATACAACTGAAAACCATGCCATGCTGGGTAAGGCTGGACAGATGGAGTAGCTGTTTTACAAAAGACACAAATGTTCGCATTCATTGCCTTACCATGAGCATGTCACTGGTGACCGAGTTGGCGAGATCTGAAACAGAGGAGTTAGGATCCGTGCGGCGGTTACTCTCATCTGGGGTCTGGCCTTTAGGGCTGCTGTTAGCTTTGTTAGCAATGGCTCTGCAAACAAATGTGAAGAGTCAGTGTACTATCTATTATTTTATTGATCATAATAAGCTATATTGTTCAATAATTATTGTTCTAAGACAAAAAAAATAGCTATTAATGAGTGATTGCTATTGGCTCTTTGTCAATTGAAAGATTGTAAATAGTTTCACTTCATGAGCCAATAGAAATAAATCAGGCTCCAGACAAAAGGCTACACTTCAGACACAGAATGCTTATTCAGCTAGAACAGCATCTTAGACAATAGAGACAGACAAGCATCCCTGAAACAATTTATCAGCTACATTCAGCTTCAGTCTATATATGACACACAATATATGAGCCAATCCCGGCGGTGCTATCAGCAATTCCCAGCACTAAGAAATGTACAGGTAAGCCTTTAGCTAGCTGTGTGAGCTGGCCAAGCTAGTCTGTATAAAAGCTCGAGATTAAACTAAAGATTGTCTTTGTACACAGTTGATAATAGAAGCAAGATTCATCACTGTCATGTAATCATTGAAATTGTAAATAATTTGTATAATTATTTAAAAATTATTATTTTGTTTACCAGATGACTGGTTTACTTGAGGGATTTTTATATGACTTGTTAGTACAGTTGCAGAATTTGTGCTCTGTATTAGCGGGAAAAAGTAGTCAGTAGAATAAAATTATGAGATGTTTTTTAAGCTGTAACTCTACAAGCCAACTTTCTGCAGTAACACAGAGCCAGCGGAGAGGGGCGACGAATGTCTGCAGCATGTGTATGTTATTCTTTCGGGGAACCCAGGCTGTTGGCAAGGCAACAATTAGATAGTATGCACACACACACACACACACACACACACACACACACACACACACACACACACACACTTTGAGCATAACCAACAATATATAAATGCAGGTGTGTGTAAGAGAGAGAGAGAGAGAGAGAGAGAGAGAGAGAGAGAGAGAGAGAATTGTCACTTCTCATATAGCATTTTCTTTGCCCATGTGGTGTCACAGAGACACGTGCACACACACACACACACACACACACACACATACACTTTCCAACACTATTCCTTAGGTGCCAAAGAATCATGATCCAAATAAAAGAGTGTGTGTCAATGGTATTGCAAATGATATGAGCTTACTTGCACTAAAGGCACAAGGTGCTGAGAATGACCAATCAGAAACAAGCATTTAGCAAGTCTACAATAACTACATTATGGCATGTAGACCTACATACTGTAGTTAAACCTTTTTTTCGAAAGGTCTTTCACAGAGTGTCATTTGCAGATTGCTATAAGTGTTTTTAATTCCCTGGAAAGAAATGCATAGATCACTATAGATGTCTGCATATTAAAGGACTTACATGACCCCCCCGGTGTGGGGGACAAAAAAAAAAAAACATTTAAAAGTGTTGCGTGTGTGTGATGAGTGACCTATTAATCACTCAGGGCCTACAGCACACACTCGCTAAAATTCCCTGTGATCAGGCCTTTACCAGATGGCAGAATTGTTTTAGTCATTTAAGTGGCCTCCGATCAGGGGATGCTCTGGGACTTTGCTTGGGTTGGCAACATGCCCCTACTAACACCTGTCATGTAGAATGTCCTCTTCTCTCCACATCATACATACATACACACACGCACACACACGCACACGCACGCGCACACAAACACACACACACACACACACACACACACACACACACACACAGGAACACACACCCAATTCCATTCAGTTTCCATCAGAAATTGCGTTAAAGTGGCATTTTCCTCTGCAGATGATGATGATGATGATGATGATGATACTCTGTGCTTCTGTGGTCAGTGTGACCAGCGCAGTCATGTCAAACTACAGAAAAGCAACCTCACTGCTGTTTTTCTTACCAGACTAATTCTGAAAAATATTGGCAGTTGTAAAACCACCTTTTGCTCCACAGGAGGTGGAATGCATTTCATGATGATGATGACGACGCTGACAGTGATGATGATGATGTGCTGCAGAACAACAATCTGTGTTATATCACACAGAAGAATAGATTATATATCAGAATCAAAATCTATATCTGGAACATTTCATATTTCCTCGATAGAGTGGTAGGACTTTTTTTGCTCCCCATTGTTTCTGTAAGTGGACACTTTTGGGGTGTTAATTAACAAACATCACACATTTATTGGCCTTTTAAATTAAGTAAATATTATTTAATTGGTAGGAAGCGACTTCACTTGGGTTTTTGCTTGGAGCATTAATTCTTCTAATAGTTTCATTCTCATTGGCAATGTAGAGAAAACACAAAAAGGGCTCCATTCATCAATCTTTCTACAATTCGATTTTCTGACACAACTCATTTGTATTTATTGATGCCCATGAAACTCATAAAAATCTAAAGAGGCAGCTCAGAACACAAAAAGAGCGATCAGGATAAAGACTAAAAAACTTCATTGGAAATTATGTTGACTCATTACTATTGCAATGAAAACACTTACTAATATGGCATATTAATAAAATTTTTGCACTAAATCTGCCATCAGCTGAGGCGTTTGTACATTGTGTATTATCTGCGCTGATTAACCAACCAATTCTCTGTTTATACTGTACATTGCTCGTTTCTTATAATTAACTACTCTCTCTCTCTCTCTCTCTCTCTCTCTCTCTCTCTCTCTCTCTCTCTCTTATATATATATATAATTTGCGATGCGCTTTGGGAAGAAAAGCACAGGCGTTCAGAGAGTGCTGGTGGGAAAACACGGTGGGATACGCATGCGCGATAACAACGACCGCCGTGAACCAACATATACCAACAATAACGGACAGTGAGAGTGTGGAAGTTTAAATAGGAGCTGGTGATGATAATAAACGAGCACCATATTTGCGTGATTGAAGCGGAGCTTCAGAGAAAGCGGCCGAGAAAACACCTGACACGCTGAAGGGGGCCGAAGGGGGCGTGGCAGGTGGATTCCTGACAGATGAACATGTACTGTATGTTTTTTTTATTATTGCATGAACTGTCTTCCTATTTTTATTTTTACAGTCTTTAATTTTAATTTATTTGAAATAATAAAATGACTAAAGGGCCCCTTGTCTAGTAAACTAGCACAAGAATGTGCTTTTGATTGAGACTCCAAAGCTTGAAATAAGCGCCTCTGCCAAACACTGTAAAGTAATACATTTAATGAATTGAATTAAATAGGGTTTTATTGTCATGGAATTTGTTTTGGTGACAGAAACTTCGGAGTATTATAATACATTAAGAGTGAAAAAATATTTCACAGACAGTACTGTGCGAATGACATACAAAGTTAACCGATCATATATACAGATATGCGTACAAAATGGAGAGCCTTGTGTAAAAATTAAGTACACCCTATGATCCAGTAGCTTATAGAATCAACAGAGTTGTGGAGCTTTGGCTTTAATCTTTTGAGGTTTGCAGGCATTTTTTTAATGCACAGCTCTCTTAAGGTCCTGCCACAGCATTTCAGGCAAATTGAAATCTGGACTTTGACTGGCCCATTGCAACACTTTCTTATACAGACCGGACATTTATCAGACAGATAGTTAGTTAGACTCACATCTGACTCTAGAATACTTTTTACTCTATATGAAGGAGTTTTTTTATTTAGAAAACATGGCACTGTGCATTATACTTTGTGCAGGGGACATGTATTTACAGAAAACCGGAAAGTGATTATTGTCGATCAGTCAATTTCATGTGCTAGGATTAGGTATATGCAGGGTTTTAAATCTCTGGATCCATTTCAGCAAAGAGACAGGACACAGGTCTGGTGGAATGACTCTTATCTACTGAATGATGTGTCCTTATTATTAGAAATTAGCTATTAGAAAATTTTCATAATTTTTTACTCTGACCAACCAATCAGAGGACGGAAAAATGCTGACGCTATTCTGGGCCAGCTAGCTGGCCCTGTGAGGTGAATATGAAATCTGATTCATTGAAAATATTCTATATCGTAAAAGGGACAGACTTTGAAGGCCCTGGGCAGATTAGATTGACATGGCAGCACATAGAGGCTAAAATCTGATTGAAAAAAAATCTAACATTCACATACACAAATGCTACGAAATGAAGAGAATAAACTGTTGGGAATTAGAGGTGTAACGGTACACATATTGGTACCAACATTTTTCGGTACAGGGCTTTCGGTTCAGTACATATGGGACATAATTAAAATCTTAGTTGGTACAAAATGTTTGTTTAGTGTCCACCTCGCACTATTTGATAACATACACAAAAATGCCAGGGGTATAAAATTTAACTATAGTTAGCGCAGTGACACTGTGGCTGCTTAATCCGTACCGGAAATACAATTTGTTTTGCATATGCATGAAAGCGCTAAAGAATCCATAGAGCTAGTGTTAGCCACTAACCACTTCCTTGTTATGTCCAGCCTCAAGAATTTCACTTAAAAGAGGAAAATATTGACAATTTCACATATTGAGGGAGTGAATGAATGAAGGATAGAACGAATGAAGACATTTGTTAAAGTATGCTGTAATAAGTTGTAGTAGATTTATTTAGTTAAGTAGATATATTTAAGTATATATATATATATTTAAAAAATTAAATGACGTAAAACAAGCACACACACTTACATACACATTTGTATTACTTATGGGGTCTTACAAATGTAAATGTGACAATTTAATGAATTACTCAATTTAATCAATCTAATAACATTTATTGCATTCATTTATTTTATTCTATTAATTTTTTATAAAATATTATAATATATTTTATATATTATTTAACTAAGCATGCATTTTCGCTCAAATTGTTAAAAAAATGTAAACTGTTGATGTTTACAAATGTTAATAATAAACTGCGTTACAAATCGACAAGCAATTTTATGCTTTGCATTTCCCCTAACCGTACCAAAATTAAACTGAACCGTGCCTATATATATATAAAATTCAGTATTCTAAAAATAAGAACGATCTAAAAGGGTTTACTTTCATTAACTGTTAGCCACGTGAGCACATTTTTCAAAGATCTCAAAACACAAAATATTCAGTAGTTGCTTGAGTTTGCTGGACATTTGCATGGTGTAATGAGTAGACCTTTGAGGTATCCAGCTTTACTTATGCAAATAAAAGAAAAAATTATCTCAAAATTTTGTTTTACTAAATGTAAATATTCCCTTGTTGTAAGTTCCTGCTTTAGAATACGAAGTCCAAACTACATTTTATTTTTGTTTGTTTGTTTCAATGTCAAGTTCTTCACTCAGCGTAGGAGTAAAAGTCAGGATGCTGCTGCCATAACGCTCCTTCAGGACAAAGTGCGATTATGCAATAATATTGTTCTAAGCAGCCAAAGCTTTCTCTTGCTTTTTGGTAAGTAGTAGCTGTAGGTCATCCACTGAGATTTAAAAAAAATTCTCCTAAGAGCAGCACATGGTCTAGTGTAATGATACTTTTTATTTAATAATTCAAATCAACATCATTTGCTGTTACATCAGACATGTAACAGCTCACTGGACAGTTTGATGTGACCTTATTTTGTTAAAAAAAAAGTTTTTACTTTTGTTGAAAGAGGAATGACTGTACCCAAGAGTAGAGGGTATCTATACAAAATTCCTTTATTTTTTTCAAAATTCCTGCTTCGGTGTTTCCAGATGAGTAAGAGAAGCTGAGATGAGAAGCTACCGAGCAAATCATTAATCATCTGCCCAGTTATCTTTATCACAGGGCAATTGATTTGTTCTGCATTCATCAGTTCGCTGAGAACCGCCGAGATAAAAAAAACAAAACAAGTGCTGCTGAAATAGAGAAATGCGTAACACGGGCAGCGAATTGTGTTGTGTTTGTGATTCTGAGCATTGTTCCGAGGCGATGAGGAGGTGTGCGTGAGGGGGTGCAAATGTTCTTCAGGATGAGCACTTGTATAAGAGCAGTGGGCGTTTAGGTTTAATCCTTTTTCGAAATCAAGGGTGCACCCCCAAACGCTAGTGTTTAGGATAGCATGCCTTCCTGGCATCTCTGTGTTGATATCAGATTATAGGAAGAGGGTGTGAAACCATGAGGAAGGAAAAAGAAAGGAATGTAGGAGGGAGAAGTGAGAAGCCACATAAGCACTACTTAATCCTACACACAAAGAGTCTTGCTTAACATATCTGTAGCTCGAGTATCTGAGAGTGGGACGTAGTAGTGAATAGAAACAGAAAAATAAAAAAACGGTGAAGCAAATATCATGTGTGGCGTTGCTCTCACTATACCGCTCAGCATAAACCAGGAAACAAAAACAAAACACATAGGTTTGAGGGATTAGTTCCTTCTCCCATACACCAGGGGTATATTCCAGTTACCTTTTGCTGTTTACTCAAGCCTTTTTTTAACCTGTTTATAACAAGCTAATATGCTTGAACACTAGCCACTAGCAAAATAGATTGGCAAAAGTGTTTTATGTGTTTAAAGTGTACATGTAGTGCACCTGTATATATACTGTATATATATCTTTATTTTTACTATAATAGTTTCCTTGCTGTTTTTATACTAAAATTCTTAAGTTCAGAAAATCAAGGCCATTGCTCCATCTGTTTGTCTGTTCATGTGTTTAAAAATATTGTATATATGTCAAGAACAAATAGAATGAACAGATGAACTAATGCAATTTTGAAATGGGATCAAAACAGGGTCCAGGTTGCATCAAAGGTCGAAAGCCAGAAACATTTTAAAGTCTTCATTATGTTTAAAGTATATTGCATGCATGCAGTTGAATCACTGAATAATTGAGTATGAATAATTTGACACTATTGTATAAAATAACAAAGCAGAGAAAATAATGCTTATAAATCTGATTTTAGTTTCTTGCTGCCTTTTGTGTCACATTTGTTTGCTGGTAGAGCTGCAGCACTTAGTTGTTTTTTTTTATTTTTTATTTCTGAAACAGTTTAAAAATAGAGCAGCTCGGGGCGTTGATGCCGTCGACGCAGCCGGATTTCACCTCTGATCATGTGTCAGTGTTAGTTAGCTGGACACCTGCCACTGCACACCTCAATTTCATTTCTATTCAATTACCTTCCACTGCCATGAGATGAGCAGCAACACACACACAGAATAGGATGTGGGATTATGCAACCACTGTTTTTTGCACTTTTTCAGAAGCAGAGTAAAGGACTTGTGGGTTTATTTGTCACTATTTTGTTTGGCACTATTTTATGTGAAGAGAAAGTTTTAAGTGAAACTTGATTTGTATTATAATAAAATTTCTGTGAAAACTGGAAACTGTAATGTGTAATATATTTTGTGGACCACTAGGTACAGTTTGAGGCACTCTGCCAGATTTTATTAATTATATTTGACATATTTGCCTATATATATAT
>MU589826.1:4030290-4091918 GCA_024362625.1 Silurus asotus
AAAGACTAAATGCTGAAATGGATACCCATTATCATTAAAATAAATATAAAAATGGTTTGCTTTTATAAAAAACGGATTTTGCCATGTGTTCCCAATTCCTGGATAAATGTTTATAACTATAAGGGGAGCTAAGATTTTTGAAGCCTAAGCATGCCCGTTAGCATCATCCACATAGTGTTAACCTGGTATTCTCATGTGTGCTTTCTGAAGCATTCAGCTTAGAGTGTTCGAGACAGATTTACGAGGGACGTTTGCAGGGCGCAGCACACTAAACCTGCTGCCGTCACGCTTGGCTTGCGTTTATTTCCATATCATGAGTATGAAGACACCAAGCATTCCCCTTCCTGGGCATTGATATGTGTGTGTATGTGTGTGAGACACAGATAATATGTATGAAAGAGATGGGGGGCATTTCTGACAGTGACTTAAGCTGTCCGTCTCAGCTTTGCTGCTTCTGCTCATGATATGACACACAATCCAGTTTGTAGGAGAGAGACACTGGATAGATAGGGAAAAAGAGAGTGAGAGAGAGAGAGAGAGAGAGAGAGAGAGAGAGAGAGAGAGAGACTTTCTAAATAACTAACAACCGAGAGAGAGAGAGAGAGAGAGAGAGAGAGACTTTCTAAATAACTAACAACCCTGACTGTTTTCTAGGTTTATCGAATCACACTTACCCACAGAATTCTATTTCTTCCATAGTTTTTTGCAGCACAAAAGAATATTACTGATGATGAGGTCTATAGACACAAACCGTGTTACCTCATTAGCATCCCCAAGCAAGAGAAAAGTGAGTCAGGAAGTCAACAACTACAGGAAGTAGTTGTTGTAACAGAGTCCACTGAGTGCAAATTGTACACTATGAATACGCTTTATTGCTGCACATTGCCAAACGTTTGCAGACACCTAGTCACAAGTATGGTGTATGCTTTTTGAGCATCACATTTCACATTTAGTCGCAATTTGCTCTTATAATTCCTTCCACTTTTTTTGAATGTGCTTGTGTAGATTTGTGCTCTTTAAGACACAAGGTTGTGAAAAAAAGTCAGGTACTGATGTAGCTCAGCATTCCAATTTAACCTAAAGGTGTTCAATAGTGTTGGGGTCCACTCAAACCCATGCAAAGCATATTTTTATAAATGTCATGCTGGAACAGGTTTGGGTCTCCTAGTTCAAGGGAAGAAAAATTTCATGCTACTGCATTCAAAGACAACAAATACAATTGTGAGACTGTCTCACAGTCCTTAATCATGGTTAAAATGTCCCACTCGCTGCCTGTACATCACCACATTAACATCTCTGCCTAACCCATACTATTCCTAGATGTTTCTAAAGGGCCTTTGCGTAGAACACTTTCACAATACACATAAACTAGCATAATAAATAGGCCATGTACTGAATCACAGGTTAACCCTGCTGCTGACTCCTTTGTCTGAAAGTATTTAATCAGAAGATAACACTTTTGGGTGCTCCACTGTTTTCTCCATACCTTACTGACAATAAATATATCAGGTGGTGTCAAAAGGTTTTGAGATTAGTTTTGTAGCACGCCAACAAATGGCAGCACAAGGCTGCACGCACAGTCACAGGGAGCACTGACCTTAACAAGTCAATGTCCCAAAAGACATCATACTGTGTACATCAGGAGCTGTGCCACTGGTGCAATTCCTGCATTACCACGTCTGCAAATTTATCATGGACAGCAAGTTAAAACAAAAAAGCACAAAAAATGAAAAAATGAAATTCAGCATGAAACTGTGCAAATCTGCCACGGAGACATTTGACATTTGACATGATTATGCTAATAGCTGACATGGAGCAAGTTTATAGAGATAGGGAAACATTATAGAAAGTTACATTTTTTATGTGTAGCATTTTGGGCATAGGGTACAAAATGAACGAAAAAAATCGTTAACAATCATTATGGCTTTGCAACCATCTCAGCATCATTCAAACTCACGGACACACACACACACAATTACAGGCATATTGTAAAAATGTCTTAAATCCAATCTATCTAGGTTTAAATTAGTTATTCTCCTTATGTGCAAATGGATACACTTTCAGCACCAAGAGTAGGTTTTTTTTCATGAACATTTTTTTTTGTAAATGTTTTAATAAATCTGTCCAGAATGATAAATGAGGACCCTTGTTTGCCGGCATCTGAATACCAGAATACCCTCCATCCACAACACTTTCATTCCAGTTGGCTGATGTAATCTTTACTTACACCTTGGGGCTAATACCCCTCTAGCACTGCATTATCTCTATCTAATCAGGCCTCACTCTCAACAGGACTCCCTACACTTGGAAATCCTGCATCTCAGCCCAATCACATTCAATAATTATTTTAAAATTGTAATATCTATCAAGCTGTGTCTAGGTATCGGTTTCAGCAAACTGCAATTGCCACTGAACAAGTAAACAAACAAGTGCACAAAACTGAAAAGCTGAATGGTTACATATGCCTCGAGTTACTGATATAACTTCCGTCTATAAAGACGGAACCTCTAAGCCAGGGGTGGCTAACCAGTCAGAGACCGAGAGCCATATTTTTGACTGTGTTACCGCAAAGAGCCACATCATACACATGAACATCACCCATCCCTTTCTCTTACACACACACACACACACACACCTCTGCTCAGACAGACTTATTGTAAATGTCACACACCAACATAATGACAGAAATTGACTCCTACAGTTTTAAGACCACAGGACAGTCATTTTCAACAATGAACATTGTGTGCACTGTCTCACACACACAAACTCTTGTTTAACCAAGTCCACAAACAAAAATATAATAATTTACAATAGCGTTTTTCTTTTACTATGCTTGTTACTTAGTGAGACTTTTGGCATTCCTTGCCTTAAACAATCCCCTTCAAATCTGCCTCGTATTCCATTGTTGCCACTCGAAGCAATTCTTTCACATGGGTGTCAGTCAGAACAGATCGATGTTTTGATGTCACGTGTTTCAGGGTAGAAAACACAGACTTTGTGTTTTTTTTTTTTTATGTGCGTATTCACTTCGCTTGAGTTCAATACAGTATTTTCGTCAAATGTGCATGTGCGTGAGATGAATATACTGCAGGGGTGGGCAATACATTTTTACAAGGGGCCACATGAAAAACCTGAATTGTGTCAGAGGGCCACACCAACGATAATATTTTAGGGATGCACCGAAATGAAAATTCAATTGAAAAGGCAATGAAATCCATAATTATTTGTGTTATGCCTTTTGCCTCGGCACCATCACTGGAAAACTTTTCTGCCTTTTCAAAAACATCCTCTACAGACGGAGTGCGCATGCTCGGATTGACTACTATTCTGCGCCGTGTTCTTCTCATATTTAGAAGGCAATTGTGATGTTTGGATTTCAGGTGGTAAAATAACCTGACTTGGAGAAACTCTTTGCAGAAACACCCCCTCTTGAAATTTCAGCATTGCATGTTTTGCACAACGCTTTCCGCACACCGCAGACATGTTGCTCTTATCCAGATAACCGTGTGCTGCTGCGCTTTTTTATTGCGTCATTACAATGGTGTTTCTGCCATGTTGTTTCGGTGATTTAAGTATTCTCGGTGCATCCCTGTAATTTATGATTGGCCTCATGCCAAGGTCTGATATACCGCAAAGTTTCCCAGTAAGGGCAAGCTCATTTAAGTCTTAAAATACCGTATTGAACTTAGGCAAAGCGAACACGCACATTAAAAATCAAACACACACAAACTTCGAAAGGAAAGTAAGAGCCGCATAAAACCAGCCAAAAAAACGCATGCGGCTCGGGAGCCGCGGGTTGGCCACCCCTACTCTAAGCTAATACTGTCGACTAGTATTTGTATGGTATCGGAAATGTATTTAAATTCAATACCAAATGTCGCTGTGCGCTGTAAAAAGAACATCATCATTAGGTCTACAGAGCTCTGATACGACAGCTATGGTTTACTGTAAGTTGCAAACAAGATTGACTAAAGATGTGATTAAATCAGATGCAAACATCTGTGGCAGGGAAACACAATGGTTTATAACAACACACATTTAGTGAACTCTTTTTCATCATAATTACACTCGGCACTCAGTAAAAAGAAAGAGAACAGTGGAGTGAGCTGCATCAGATTTGAGATGTTGAGATATGCTATTTATTTTAAACTGGGACGCACACCATGGGGCAAGAAAAAGGGGGCAGTGGGATGAGGACTTGAATGATGAATAATATTATTTAATTTTAACACTGAGTAGCCGAGGTTTAAATAAGAGCTAGGGTCCCAGTGGAGGAGAGACTCACTTACTCCAGATTTCTTTGAATTATAAGTTTCCTCTTATTTACCCTTACTTACGATTTGTTTGTACTACTGGGATATTTTAGGTACATATTTTATCTATTTTATCTTTATGGGAATAGTTTTTTTCAGCTACAGTATATACAGTATATTTCATGTGAAACTAAAAAGTACAACCTCTTTGAATTGTATGGTTTTACTTATCAGAACATAAGATAGTGATAGACGGGTATCTGCAAGAGTGAAAGGGAAAGTTTATAGGACTGTGGTGAGACCTGCGATGTTGTATGGTTTAGAGACAGTGGCATTGACTAAAAGACAGGAGGTGGAGCTTGAGGTAGCAGAGCTAAAGATGTTGAGGTTTTCGTTGGGAGTGACGACGATGGACAAGATTAAAAATGAGTTTATTAGAGGGAAATAACATGTAGGACGTTTCAGAGAGAAGGTGATGGAGGCGAGATTGAGATGGTTTGGACATGTGCAGAGGAGGGACATGGGTTATATTGGTAGGAGAATGCTGAGGATGGAGCCACCAGGAAGGAGGAGAAGAGGAAGGCCAAAGAGGTGGTTTATGGATGTGGTGATGGAAGACATGCAGGTAGTTGGGTTGAAAGAGGCAGATGTACAGGACAGGGGGTATGGAGACGGATGATCCACTGTGGCGACCCCTAATGGGAGAAGCCGAAAGAAGAAAAAGACTTATCAGGACATAATATTAACCCTCTAGACCCTCTACTCAACCTCAGAAGAGCAACAACACATGACATATTACAGCATGCCATTATTTATATTTATAAAAAAAAACAGGCCTAAATTTATGATTCAAAAGCTTTTAAAATAAACTTTAGCAGGAATAACTTGAAGTGTTTTGTCTCTCACAATTTGGAAAAAAAAATTTTCGCTCTTCTTTACAGTGTGGCTTCAATTCTTTTCAATTCTGAGGTTTGTAGGCATTTGTTTATGCACAGCTCTCTTAAGGGACTTCCACAGCATTTCAGGCAGATTGAGATCTGGCATTGGCTAGACCATTGTAATGCCTTGCTTTTGTTCTTTTTCAGCCATTCTGTTGTAGATTTGCTCGTGTACTTGGGACCATTTTTCGGTTGAATGACCCAATTCCGGCAAGTTCTTGGTTGATTCAATGACTGGAAGACATGTGCCTTTAGAACAAGCTCAAATCATCACCTCTCCATCACCATGCTTGGCAGTAGAGGAGTTTGTGTTAATATATAGTGTTTGGGTTGGCCAAGCATGACTCTGTGAATTATGGCCAAACCTCTACACCTTGCTTCTTTTCTGTCTTGGTTTATTCAAAAGCAACTTTGCAAACCTAAGCCATGCTTCCATTGTTTTTTTTGTTTTTTTAGAAAGAAGAGGCTTTTCCCCTGGCAAAATTTCTGGCAAGAAAAAAAAAAAGGAAGATCTGAGTAGAATTTGCAAAAAACAAAACTTACAAAAAGTTTGTTTAATTCTACAGCTATATGGAATTAAATAAACTTTTTGTAAGTTTTGGTTTTTGCAAATGTTGTTGTTTCCCTTGCATTTAATGACAGCTAGCAAAAAATAAAAATCTGTGTAACTATATTTTCTGCAACCCAAGATTTTTAGGGCAAAAAAGGTGTAGTGCTTTGCAATGGGCAAGTTAGCTCCTGAAATAAGTCCAATTTGCTGAAGGAAAAACAGAAGGTAAGAGAATCAAAGAATTAGCAGGAAGACAAACTGAAGAACAGACTGTTTCTGTTTCAGACAGTGCTGCACTGTGAATTCTAACATCTTTCTATCAGAGCAAGCATTAACTTCTTTAGCAATTTGAGCTACAGGAGATCGTCTGTTGGATAGGACCACACAGGCCAGCCTTCACTCCACACATGTGTCAAAGAGCCTTGGCCACCCATGACCCTGTCACCCGTTCACCACTGTTCCTTCCTTTGACCAATTTTGATAGATACTGATCACTGCAGACTGGGAACACCACAAAACAGTTAAAAGAGCTAATTTGGTCTTAGTTAACCTCTTAAGGTGACCCTCCAGCACCTGAGCCCTGCTGGTGAGGTGCACAAACTCAGCCTTCCTGCCTGGCTGGGGGTATTGACCAGCTTTCCCGACCTGCCAAGATCACCGCTCTACCTATCTGCCTTGACAAACCCCCCCCCAAGCCTGTCTGCACGGCCAGGCTTGCTCCTCAGCCTGTCAGCCCCACCAAGGGTGCCACTCTGCTCCAGAGTCTTGCCAAGGGGCGCTGCTCCGCTCCAGAGTCTCGTCGAGGGTGCTGCACCGCTCCAGAGTCCCACCACAAGCTTTGCTGACAGCGTTGTTTTGCTCCCAGGTTTGCCCCCTGAGATCCTGATTCCTGTTCCTGATCCCTGTTCTGCCTGCCGCGGTTTGGTTTTTGAACTTAGTGTGTTTTGCTCTGCCTTGATTGCTCGATTTGCCATCCCTGGACCGTTTTGGACGGTATTTCGATTTCTGATTTTGGTTCTCCCTGCATTGCTTTTCAGCTGGCTCTTGGATTTTGAACAGTTTTTTCGGACTTGGTTTTGGCTCTCAGATTTCGGACTGTTTTTCCACTGTGTTTTTTCCCACCTGCATGTTCTCTAAATAAAGACTGTATTATTGGACACTCCGTTTGTCACACTTCTGACATAAACGTCCACCAAGGGTGCCACTCTGCTCCAGAGTCTTGCCAAGGGGCGCTGCTCCGCTCCAGAGTCTCGTCGAGGGTGCTGCACCGCTCCAGAGTTTTGGACGGTATTTCGATTTCTGATTTTGGTTCTCCCTGCATTGCTTTTCAGCTGGCTCTTGGATTTTGAACAGTTTTTTTGGACTTGGTTTTGGCTCTCAGATTTCGGACTGTTTTTCCACTGTGTTTTTTCCCACCTGCATGTTCTCTAAATAAAGACTGTATTATTGGACACTCCGTTTGTCACACTTCTGACATAAACGTGTTGTTCACTTCACCTGTCCGTGGCCATAATGTTATGCTTGATCGTTGTATAAAAATAACAGCAAATAAAGCATGATAGTCAGGTGCGATAGTCATAACCCTAACTCGAATTCTAATAAATTTCCAACCTGGCTGTTATATCTATAGATATCAATGCGACTCCAAAACAAAAAGACTATTCCATCTAAAATTCCACCATCTCTAAATAACTGATCTCTTCTATTAACACAATACCAATATTTCCTGTCTTGAGGAGTTTGGTTCTCACAAGTTCAACACTGGTTGTTACTGACAATGACGTATAACACTCCAGGCATTAAAATTAAAAATAGAAACCTGTAAAACTGAGTTATTGCAAAAATGGCATAACATGTTCAGGCTGTGCAAAACACGTCTTCCAGATCAGCAGGAACATCCATTCCTAAACCGGCACAGGTGTTAACTCTAAAGTGAATAGAAAATAAGTCTGAAATAAATGCAGGTGTAAAAAAAAAATGCATTTTGACTAAGCCTGTGTTTCCCCAAAACTAAGCATTAAAAAAAAAAAAAAAAAAAAAAAAAAAAAAAAAAAAAAAAAAAAAAAAAGAATTTCAGAGCAGAGATATTTGTGAATCATTAGGCTGTTATTTACAGGTTGGCACCAGTTGCAGTCTTTTTTAATTTCTCTGGAGCACAGGTTGAGCACAGACACGTGCCATCAGGATGATTCTAGACAGATGAACATTAGATATAAGCTCACAAGCTTAGCTGGTCCTTCCTCCTCCTCACACACCTGTCTTATGAAAATGAATGTTTCTCCTGGGCTAATTAGCATCTTGTATCTGAGTGTGTTCATGCCATTGAATGCAAAACAACCACATCCATGCCTTTGCCTCTAGCTGCAATTATTGCAGTTTCTTTCTATCGGATCTCTTCACAACATTTGAGGATTTCTGAAACTGAGCTGACAAGTTGCGCCCAAACCCCTTGTATTTCTCTTTCCATTTTAACCTATTTGCATTCTAAAATACTGCTCTTTTACTATGCTCACTGTCCTTCCATTTAACCTGAGTAAAGGAATCAGAAATTCAGTAGCTGAGAAAGTGAATGCTCCAAGGTCTTCAGCAAGTCCAATTTATTTTTTTTTGTTGCCCAGCAACTCTACACTGCACCATCTCACTCAAGCGCAGATATTACAATATATAAAGCTGACTTTTTCACTGAATTCAGTTCCTTTCTATCGGATCTCTTCACAACATTTGAGGATTTCTGAAACTGAGCTGACAAGTTGCGCCCAAACCCCTTGTATTTCTCTTTCCATTTTAACCTATTTGCATTCTAAAATACTGCTCTTTTACTATGCTCACTGTCCTTCCATTTAACCTGAGTAAAGGAATCAGAAATTCAGTAGCTGAGAAAGTGAATGCTCCAAGGTCTTCAGCAAGTCCAATTTTTTTTTTGTTGCCCAGCAACTCTACACTGCACCATCTCACTCAAGCGCAGATATTACAATATATAAAGCTGAATTTTTCACTGAATTCTGTACCAACAGTATCCTGAAAACCTTGTATCATAGCAGTGAGGACATCGTGCAAGCTGTATATTTTCTTATCATGTCAATAAGCACATTTTCTGCATTATCATGTGCCATTAAATAATATAGCAAAATACAGGTGTAAGAAATGCTGTAAATCGAAGATGCTTTCATTTTGTTTTATTTGTTCATGTAGTCTGAAATGTGGCATGTTTTATACTATGCTCCTGTCTTTACATTTTAATTTTTTTTATGTACATTTTTGTGTGGCATGCAATAATGCAGAAGTCAAAAAAGACAGTTGTGGTGCTAAGACTTTCGCACAACCCTGTGCATTCTGTCTGGCATCCCTTTAGGTTTTCTGTTATGGCTCATGAACCCATCATGAGCACTTGGGTTGCTTTCAGACCTGCACTCTTTTGGTTCAGTTATTTTAAGTCTTGCTGTGTTCATCTTCTTTTGTGGCTGCTGGTGTTTTGGACAGAAATGTGTGGAAATGTCCTTCAAACTTGGGCCTTAGCCAAATCAAGATGTGGTGCTGGAATGTTGTCAAAGAATTAGTGCAATTTAAGTTAAAAAGCTATCCCACGCAAAGCATTACAGTGCTTTTAGTGTGACTGAGCTACAGCCGCACATGGACAAAACTCTGACAACACAACGGTACAACCTTAGTTAAAATTTGTGGACTTGTGCAAAGAAAAACTGCTTAAAAATAAGAAAAATTTGCATAAAAAGGTAGTGACACTGCACTAACAAAAGAAAATGTATACCCCTGGCATTGTTGTGTATGTTATCAAGTTTATTAATAATAAAATAAGTGCGAGGCAGAGTCTAAACAAACTTGCGGCCTGCCACTTAATCCTGTTTTGCAGGTAAAAAGGATTGCATTCGGTACCGAAAGCCCTCTACCGAAAAAGTTTGGTACGTGATCTGTTACACCCCTGATATTTACACGGCCATTGCAAACAATGAACAAAACACAATTTAAAACATAACTCAAACAACACTTTTTTTATTCTTTTTCTTCAGGTCTTACTAATAACCTAATACACATCTGTATATACGGAAGTCTATTGCTTGGAATTGTGTGCTAGTGTATGTGACTATCCACTGTTTCTTGTAAACAGTGATTGCTATGGGAGCAAGGGAGCAGACTGAGAGCACACACACACACACACACACACACACACACACACACACACACACACACACACACACACACACACACAAATACTGAATTGACTGATCCATTTCCTGATTATTACTAGTGAATTCTTGATAGAACATTCTTAAAAGAAATAGCTAACTTAACACTGATGTGTTAAGTTTTTTTAAATGAGTTTTTTCTGATGTGCACAAGTCAATATACATCAGGATTGTCATTTTGTGGCTCAACTTCAAGAACACACAGCAAACACAAAGACAGAATGGGAATAAAAACAAAACCTTCTTTCATATCGCAGACTGTCTGAAGAGCAAAATCGCTAAACTTTACCTCTTGTCTCCAGGAGGAGTTTCTTGGCTCGCTGGTTTCTCCTGCAGGTCTGGCAGGTTGGCAAAGTCGTCCTGTTCAGCCAGGCCAATCGCCAGAGACAACACCACCATCTTGCCTTCCCTAAAGTAAGATACACACATGTACACACTATCATCTGTAGTGGTTTGAAGGTGGATTAAATGGGAACATTCTAGTGACTTTTTTGGAGTTGACAGAGTATTTTTTTTTCATTACCAAACAGAACAAATAGTAAATATTGTGAATATTTACTTAATGATGTGTGGTGTATTGCCTCAGCCGGCTGCTTTACAAATCGCATCTTAGCTGGATCTGTCGTATTCATTTGAGATGTTTCAAATAGTATCTTTCCGAAACTAGGCCGCGTTTGAAAATCGGGGACCAAAACGTCTTCTCACACTGCACACACAGTACGAGTTTTTCTTTTATACTGCCAATGATCTTGCACTTGCTGAACTGCAGCTTTTAAAGATTAATTTTTTAGAGAGAGTTTTTGACATGAGCACCGCACATCAGCTACTGCACACAAGCTCGCATATAATTAATCATTTTAATCGTACAAGCAAGAGTGTTGCCATGGCAACCGACAGACTGAGTGACACCCTGTAGCAAGTCTTGTAATGGTTTTAGTCCAACAAACTATTACTGTAATTTAAAAACTTGACACTAGAAAAAGATTTCCTACACTATTAGGGCAAAAGTCTGTGGACACCTGATCATATTTGCTTTATTAACTACCTCCACTCTTTTGGGAAGATTTTCCACTAGATTTTGGAGTGCTCTTGTGGAACCCTAACCTAGATTTGTGCTTATTCAGCGACGAGGATGCAGCCACGAGGATAAAGTCATGTACTGATGTAGATGAGGTGAAGAGGCCTGGGATGCTGTCAGAGTTCATCCCAGAGTTGTTCAATAGGGTTGAATTCAGAACTCTTCCACTTTAACTCATATAAGGCATGTCTTCAAGGACCTGACTTTATGCACAGGGGGAATTGTAATGCTGGAACAGATTTGGGTCTTCTAGTTCAAGTGAAGGGAAAATTGAATTCTACGGCATCCAAAGTCACCCAATACAACTGTATGCCTTTAACTTTGTGACAGTTTAGGAAATAACCACAAATGGCTGTAAAATTCAGTTGCCTTAATTTCTTTTGTGAATAGTATATAATGTATAACATTTAGGTTACCTGGTGGTCTAGTGGTTAGGATGCGGCGCTCTCATCGCTGCAGCCCTGGTTCGATCCCTGGTCAGGGAACTAACCCAGCCATTAGGGTTGCACAAGCCAGTGCACTCTTAGTGCCAGTCCCAAGCCCGGATAAATGGGGAGGGTTGTGTTAGGAAGGGCATCCAGCGTAAAAACATGTGCCAAATCAAATATGCAGATCAAGAATACAGATGACCTGCTGCTGTTCTCCCTAATGGGAGAAGCCGAAAGAACGTTATATAATGTATAACATTTCCAAGTGCTAAGTGAATCTCTTAAGCAAATCAAAGCACTTAAGTACACAACAAGACAAATCAGTGTGTATATTATAATTTAACCTCTATTAAGCAAATTAAAGCCTTTGCTACAGGGTTATGAGAGTTTACCACTCACCAGCTATCATCTGTATAAAAAGAGACCAGGCAACAGAAGATTTTATTGGCTTTAAATATAATAAAGAACTGTCTCCAATGTATATACATATACATATACATAATATATANNNNATATAATTATTATTATTATTACTGTATTACTGGTCTGCAGTATTTTATAAGGACAATACGTGTTAAGGCACCAAGATGGCAGCGCGGCAGTAGCTTGCAGCGGCCTCTCCAGGTTAAAAAATGGTGCTTTCATATTTAGCCCGACTTTTCATCTGTGTTCATGAGTACGACCACCAGACATTGTTGTGGTACTGGCATCATGCAACCAATAATCTGCATAATAATGCTATTAATAACCTTTGCGACCTTTGCTTGATGCGACCTCGGCCACAAAGACAAGGCCTTGTTGTCACCTGATGCCGGTAGCTGGCAAGCAGGTGGGTGTTCCTTGCTAGGCTAAATGCTAACCCTAACTGGCCGGCTCTCCCGTCGATTTTTCTTTTAAACGTCTGACAATAAACTGGATTACATCCGACTCCAGCATACAACACGGCAAGAGTTAAGAGACTGTTGCATCTTTGTTTTCACAGAGACCAGCCGCCATCAAGCTAGACGGGCTAACCGTTTCAAGCCGACAAAAAAACGCAGCTCTGTGCGGTAAGACTTGCGGTGGTGGCGTGTGTGCTAATATCAACACGGAATGGTGCAAGAACTCTGTGATTAGTTCACACTATTGCTCATTGCTAGTGGAGTTTGTGACTGTTAGATGTAGACAATTTCATTTACCACGAGAATTCACCACTGTTTTCATTGTCAGAGTGTACATTCCTCCAGCGCTAATGCTAAGAAGGCACTGTGTGAACTGTACGACGCTATTAGTGACCTGCAGAATGCTCACCCCGACAGATTGTTTATTATCCCCAGAGAATTTACCCATGTGAATCTCAGTTCTGTTCTCCCTAAACTTCATCAGCATGTGGACTTTGCAACAAGAGAAGCGAACACGCTGGATCTTGTTTACACAAACATCCCCGGCGCGTTTCGTGCGGAGCCCCCCACGAAAGTGCTTCGAGAGGCTAGTCATTAGGCACATTAAGACCCAGCTTCCACCCTGCCTGGACCCCATGCAATTTGCGTATCGTCCAAACCGTTCCACCGATAATGCCATCTTTACAACCCTCCATCTGGCTTTCACCCACTTGGACAACAAGGACTCATATGTACGAATGCTGTTCATAGACCTCAGCTCACGATTCAACACAATCATTCCTCAGCACCTGAATGAGAAGTTGAACCTACTGGGCCTGAACACCTCCCTCTGCAACTGGATCCTGGACTTCCTGACTGGGAGACCTCAGTCAGTCCAGAGCCACAGTCTGGAGCCAGCTCCAGATAACTGGGGCCCCTCAGGGCTGTGTGCTTAGTCCACTGCTGTTCACTCTGCTGACTTACGATTGTGTAGCAATGCACAGCTCGAACCACACCGTCAAGTTTGCCGATGACACAACCATGGTAGGTTTAATCAGCAAGAACGACGAGTCAGCATATAGAGAGAAGGTGCGACGGTTAACTGCCTGGTGTGGAGCAAACAACCTGTCTCTGAACATTGACAAAATCCATAGAGATGGTTGTGGACTTCAGGAGAGCACAGAGCGACCAATCTCCATTGATTATTAATGGATCCTCAGTGGAGATCATCAAAAGCACCAAATTCCTTGGTGTTTATCTGGTGGACGACCTCACCTGGTCACTTAACACCATCACCAAGAAAGCACAGCAGCATCTCTACTTCCTGAGAAGGCTGAGGAAAGCTCATCTTCCTTCCCCCATCCTGACCAAGTTCTACAGAGTGACCATTGAGAGCATCTTGAGCAGCTGCATCACTGCCTGGTTTGGGAACAGCACCGTCTCGGATCGCAAGACCCTACAGAGGATAGTGAGGACAGCTGAGAAGATCATCAGAGTCTCTCTGTTCCGCACATTTACACTACAAGCTGCATCTGCAAAGCAAACAGCATTGTGGACGACCACACACACACCCGTCACACACACTTTTTACTGTCCTGCCATCAGGTAAACGGTTCCAAAACATTCGGGCCACATCCCGCCACATCCAGGCTATGCAACAGTTTTTTCTCGCAAGCCATCAGGCTACTCAATACACAGAACTAAAAGGAAACTCTCTCTCTCTCTCTCTTTCACACACACACACACACACACACACACACACACACACACACACACACACACACTCATTCAATGTGTGTTACTGAACTTTATAACCTGGCCTTAACACTTGACACAAACTCATTACCCATCTCAGCCCATTCCACCATCATTTATTTATTTTTATTTATACTCTACCGTACTACACTGTTAACAAGCTGTTTTTTTGCACCTTTGACTCTATTATACTATTTACATGCTGTTTTTTGCACCTTTGACTGTTTCTTAATACACTATACTGTTATTATACTATACTGTATACATGCTGTCTTTTGCACCTCTTGACTGCTGCTGTTTTTTGCACTACACTGTGTCTGTTTATATTCACTCCCAGGTATAGTTTTTACAGTTCTCCTCGTACAGTACTGTATATTCAGAGTATACAGTAAGTTTACTAGTCGGCGGTATCTCAGGTTTTCTGTCTTGTCTTGTGTTTTCTGTCTGCACTGTTTGTCTGTATTGTTTTTCGTCTGCACTGTTTGCACTAGGTTGCACTCGATGCACTTTATGTAGCTTGTTGTTGTTTTGTGTATCACCAGGGTTCCGGAGGTTTTTACTGTGTACTGTGTACCACTGTTTATAGTAGAAATGACAATAAAAGCATCTTGACTTGACTTGACATAAAAAAAAAAAAAAGAAGAGAAAAAACAAAACTGTAACCATGAAGTAGAAGAAGTGCTTTAATGAATCAACTAAACTTAAACAAAGCGTTTTTCGCACAAGCATAGTCCAGAGTAGGTAGTTAGCCTATGGCATCAGTGCCCAAGCTGAGCCCCCAGCTGCACCATGCCACCGCTGACCATGTTTGATTTGCACATTTTAATTTTGTGGTTTGTAATTGCAAAAAGCCATCAACAGGAACTAAATAAAAGGAATGACGGTGCAGTTACTGATATCAATTAATTCTCCTTAGTGACTCGTTCAAAAAATATTCAATATGTAATGCACAACCTACCTACCTACCCACACACACACACACACACACACACACACACACACACACTGGCACAGCCCCGAAGCTCCTGATGTCCCTCAAGCAGTGTAGTGACTCACTCTTTCCTCAGACCCGTCCTCCTCTTCTTGCTGCCTTTCTGTCCTGCTGTTTTTCAGTCTTATTCACTCACTATCAATAATCCAATATGTTAAGCATTTCTAAATGTACATGTTCAGCTCCAAATAACACACAAAAGGAATGTTCCATCTGAAAAGCAGCATTAGATAAGCACTCTTTTAACAATCCTTCAAGACTTGAGGGCAGCGTCACATGGATTCTTCATGAAGAAGCCAATTCCATGATTCTGCTTTCCAGATAAGTGTTCCAAAGCAATTTGCAAAACCATCAATCAGCCAAGATGTCCTGCAATGCACACGCCACATGCCGAACTCATCGACCGTGTAATACCTCAAAACTAACTTGTTTATGTGGATCCGGACATGAGGACACATAAAAATGGTGTATATATAAATAGAATGGCACAAAGCTAAAAACAGGAGGAATGGTTTCTATGCTAGGCGCTTACTTCCTCAGCTCAGAGTTTGGTGTCAGACTGCACAGGAATAAGCGCTAGGTAGGAGGCATGGGAGGCAGAACTGTAAGAGTTTGAAACATTCTGAGAAAAAAAAAACTGTGTCTGGCTAAAGGGGCTAGAAGAATTAAAATCGCAATATAAATGTAATTTTAAACTACACAACAAAAGATTGTGCCCAGGGACCATTTGTTTTTTTGTATGAATTATCATGCAATTGTTTAAACAATTTAGTAAAACCTCAAATTTATCACCATGCAAACTTTAAATTAGATCTGCTTCATAAACGACATTTGTGGGAAACATTTTTTTTTCTTTGTTCATTTTATTGCTATGGAAATGTTTCAGTAAAGCCACCTCTTAAATAATATGGGAATTAACAAGCCTTATTGACAAAGATCTTACATTTAGAGGAGTTTAAAACTGGACTTATAATCCTTCCTTTGGGTAAAAAAAAAGTGTAAAATGAGAAAATCATGAGAGGTGCTAAGATTCCCCCTGTGACACTGCACTTAATCAGAAAACCTTCTTTTAGGGTTTTGCACTTCATTTCCTGCTTATTCTTCTTTTTCTTTTAGCTGCTTCCATCAGGGGTCACCACAGCAAATCATCTGTCTCCATACGCCCTGTCCTCTAGATCTGCTTCTTTCAAACCAACTACTTGTATGTCTTCCCTCACCACATTCATAAACCACCTGCTTTGCCTTTCTCTTTTCCTCAGCATTCTCCTACCAATATACCCCATGTCTCTTCTCTGCACATGTCAAAACCATCTCAATCTAGCCTCTTTCACCTGTCTCTAAAACGTCCTACATGCGTTTTGTAATCTCATTTTACAAAACTCACCCTCTAACTGTAACTCATCCTCATCACTCCCTATTAAAATCTCAGCATCTTCAGCTCTTCCACCTCCATCTCCATCTCCACCTCCTGTCCTTTAGTTAACGCCACTGTCTCTAAACCATACAACTTAGCAGTTCCTTTTCAGCTCCCAGAGAGTGCTCTCTGAGGAGGGCGCTCTCCCTCGCGGCTCTGGCCCCACTGTTGCTGAGGCAAGGCAGCATCAGATGTCGTGGGGCTCGCAGGCGGATCTGGCAGAGGGGCTTGGAGACGGGCTTGTCCCTTTCTCTACATTGACGACTGGTTGATATTAACTTGATCAGAGCGTCTGGCACTCCGCTATTGAGATGTCATTCTTTCCTGTATGAAGGAGCTGGGGTTAAGTCTAAACGCCAAGAAGAGAAAGTCACAAAAGTGAAAGAATGCAAGTAACTCACTTTGAAGCAGTTCCAGAGGCTGTTTGGGATCATTGCAGCAGTGTCTAATGAGATTCCGCTTGGCCGCTTGCACATAATACCTCTTCAGTGGTGGTTTAGAGACAGAGGGTTCTCCCCCAAGAGCAACCCACTTTGCACCATCAAGGTCTCCTGGCAAGCCCTTCCAGCCTTAGGTGTGTGGAAAGAACCTATCTTCCTGTCTCAAGGGCCCGTTCAGGGCGCTCCTTGTCATCGTGTAATGCTGACATTACAGGAGCAGTTTGCCTCAGGGTTGTCTCCATTAACCCTAAAAGGTTATGGTGCCCATGGTTCCCCATGACCTGTCGTGTTGCAGGCATTCTATCCTCCTCCTTTTTAAGCCCCTGACCAGGAGAAGCTAACCGGCTGTCCAGTGCTCGCACTGTCCACAGGACAGACTGTGGAGGAAGTCAGAGCAGCTGTTTGTCTGCTGCGGCCCATATTAAAACAAGGAGACTCTCAGTAGGTAGATTGGTCTGGTCTGGTCTCCCCGCTCCCTTCGGGGTCAAGGCTCACTCCACTCGGAGTGTGGCAGCCTCTACAACCTGGAGTCCCACTCCAAGACATTTGCAATGCGGCGGGTTGTCCACCAGGCTGACCTTCGTCAAAGTTCTATAACCTTGACCTTACAGCCACTCTATCTGTGCTCTTACACACTAGGCAGGGATTGGTCACTGTTGCATGGTCGGACTCTCGTTTCCAAAGTCTTGCAATGGAGCTTGTGTTCATGAAAGGGAACGTCTCTAGATTATGTATGTAACCCTAGTTGCCTGAGGGAACGAGCCCTGCTGCAATTCCTTCTCCTTTTAGGAGCTAGCATCGGCTTCACTGCATGCGTTTTTTTGTCCTTCCTGATCGTGCTTCCTCGTTGCGTCTCTCTATTAGCCAGATTACACATGTGATTCAGAGCGCGGACAACGCGAAAGCATTCCCAAAGCGTTGTGACGCATCCTAGAGACGGTCTTTTCATAGCCTGTCCATTACTACTGCAAACAGAAAAGGGCTCTGAGCTGATCCTTGATGCAGTGCCACCTCAGCCTTAAACCAGTCTGTCGTTCATTCTGCACACATCACTGCTGTCACACTGTCCTCATACCTGTCCTGCACCACCCTCACATACTTCTATGCCACACCTGACGTCGTCATACAATACCACAACTCCTCTCTCAGCACACTGCCGTACGCTTTCTCTAGATCCACAAACACACAATGCAACTCCTTCTAACCTTCTCTATACTTCTCCATCAACATCCTCAAAGCAAATATTGTATCTGTAGTGCTCTTCCTTAGATCCTCCCCAATTAGTGTACAAAATTTCACAGTCTCTGGGCTGTGATAGACACCATAGCCAAAAGAAGAACAAGCAGAAATAATAATATAATATAAGCATCTTCTTTTCTGTAATGTTCCTATTATTATATAATATTGTTTCTGTTATATTATTTAAGTATGAAAGCATTTTTACAGATAATTGAGTATACATTGACATGAGTCACACACTAAATTTGCTAAAAACACTGCTAAAGCCTGATCACTGCTAAAGGCTAAAAATCACTAAATAAATAGCAAAAAAAAAAAAAAAAAAAAAATAGCTAACTGCTGTCAATCACATGTCAACAAAAAAAACACAATAGCTAACTGCTGTCAATCACATGTCAACACTCATAAAGTGATGACCAACTAGCAAATTAGCTACAATTAAATAACTACCATTCACTTATTAATTAGCAACATGGTCAAACACTTTTTAAAAGTGTTGGAAAGTAGTGAGGTTTAAGTAAAAGTCTCTTCAAATGGAAATATTACATTAAAATATTTCCATTTGGAGAGACTTATTCTTAAACTTTACTACATCTCAAAGTCATATATCTTATTTTTTACACAACTACAATTTTGCAAAACTATTCATTCCTTTTTATTTATAAGTAAAAAAAACTTAACTGGTCAAGCATGCAGCAATCCACCAATCAGTGTAGAGTGCATGCTTTGTTTTAAACTTGTTTTGATTGCCACTTAGTGGCATCTATTTACATTAACATAGAGTTCAACAGCAAGCAGAACATTGTGATGAAAGAAACTCCTGACTCGAACTTGCCACAACACCCGTGGCCTTGTTTGAGTGAATTTTTTTAAATAGTTTTCATTAATTTATTAAATATCTATCAGTGTTTGTCTCATTAACATCATTCTATTAATAGATTGGTGTGCTAACAGTAACATTGGAGTCCTTTCACATAAACTGAGTTGATTAAGCAAAGTCTGGTGACAAAATTTATAATAGGAACATTATAGCAATAATTAATCATAGTTCTTTGGATACTTCTGTACGTTTGATTAAAAATACTTTTGTACTTTAACTCAAGTAAAAGTTTAAAGGGAACACTTTTACTTTTACTAAAGTAATATTTTACTTAGTTCATCTCTACTTTAACTCAAGTACACGGTTAGTGCACTTACATTTACATTTGCGGCATTTAGCACACACCCTTGTCCAGAACAAAAGTGCTTCATCCACCATTGCTTTTTGATAAATGTACAGCCTTTTTACATACAGTACAGTACAGTTTGCAGGATATAACACTACACTGGTGTTTATTATAGTCAAAATTATAAAAAAAAGAATAATAATAACAATAAACTTTAAAAAATCTGTAAAAAAAAAAAACAACTTTTAAACTTGCACAAACTTTCACCTGAAAATCGCTGTCAGCCTGTAGGGGAAACTTACTTTCAGCTAGTTTAGGGTGTCTAAAATGAAAACTGCACTGTCTTAATGTGGTGATCTACAGTGTGAGTGTACTATATTGCAGTGTCACGGACTGATTCTTTCTTTTTTTTCGTCTGCCTGCTGTTCCTGAAATCTGTGACAGTCAGCTAAAGAAGGGTAATGATGCTAAAAACAGGAGATCACCATTGTGTCTGATAGCAGCTGCATGCACTGATACTAAGACTGTAACATACACACACAGTGTTGATTTATATCAGCAACCTTGGCACACCAGGACAGCTAATATGTAACTCTTTAACATATTTAGTCGAAACAATTGACAGCATGGGAGGTCTTTAGAGACAGAGTCGTTCAATGTAGCGCAGTGTACAGCAGAGCACATATACTCATGAGCAAGCTCCTTAACCTTAAAAGTGGGGGATTTGTGACTAGATAGCTATTTAGGTGCTTGAACCCTAGTTGAATCTAAGCCATGGTTCAAGTCTGCCAGCTGAGCATGTCATCATAGGGCATGTCAGATAAAATAAGACACAGCGCTCCTGAAGTGCTCGGCCCCAAGGTAGAGAGCGCATGGCTGAGTAGCTATAGCCAAATCTTTTTGCTAACAGGAAAAAAAATACTCAAGTTGCTCATCTTCACAGCATTTTAGGGGAAAATCTTGTAATAAAAAAATTACTAATGCACTTTGACAGAGGTATAAATGAATGACACTACTACAGAGGTACAAAGCAATGTGACAAGGCTAGCTGTTAAGGACAGGACATTTGCTATCAATAGCTCCAGACTGTAAACCTGACAAAGGTTAAGGAAGCACACATTAGCAGAAACTTCACTTTCTACCGCACCGGAATAATTTTAAACTGCCATTTGAAACAGAATAATTTTAAACTGCTGTTCACTTGAGGTTATCTAGCAGAACACTAACAGGAGGTCGATAATACCACCCTTTTAAAAAGAATTTTACTCTACGAGGCCACAGATATGTCGCAAATCTGCTATTAAGTGTGCGTGCGTTTGATCAGATTAGTGCTAAATCAGAGTGCGAGATGGATCAACTCAGCACTGGGCAACACACCACCTGTGGCTGAATAAAAACTTTACACAAATAAAATATCAGTGTAAAGTCAAATATCATTTATCTGTGCCTGACTTGTAACGATTGCACGATGCTACAGGTGCAAAGGACAAAATGGACATGAGAGTGGGACTCGATTGTTGTAGGAAACATGACATTATAAATTGTGCAGAAGCCACACTATGCGGATATGCTGGGTGTAAATGTGTATCTTAGAGGGCGTCTGTGTAATGCATGCCAGTCACAACATACACATGCTGAAATGCATATTCATGGACTACAGGGAAACACAAACACTAACGATAGTGACAGGCAGAGGGCAGTACAGATGGCATGGATGTGCATACGCTGTGAGCACAATACTAATACAATGCTTTTGTTCATTCTTTTCATTTTTACAGTGACAAGCCTAATGAGACTAAGCTTTCATTTACAGCAGGGTGATGTAAACAGCAACATAGTACACAATAAAAAAAACAAACAAAAAAGAATGTTGTGTTATTGTTATATCTGTATCCATGAATGACCGCTGTGGCTTACGAGGGTAATGAAATAGATCAAATGCGGTGAAGGATGAACAGATAATGCCTTTTAAATGATTACAAACACAGAGAGAACAGCAGATGGAGTATTCTTTTTTTTGTGTGTTTTTTATTTTTTTATTTTTTGGAAAGCTTGCCAGCTTCTGATCTGGAACCCAGCAAGACAAGACAATTTAGCAAGTCACTCGAGTGGCATTATATGTTGAACTTGGCAACCCTGCTTATAAAGCAAACCTCCTCTTACAAAGTGGTGCTAGGCAACTATGTACTTATGTACTTATGTTTCTGGGTTGCAACAAATCTGATACTTTACACCTCACCCTTCAGGCAAAACAAAAAAATCATCGTTATGTTTTGAGAAAGAAGGGTGCTGCATGTGATCACAAAAAAAGCACAGTAAAATGCTTTGGTGGGGTAATCATGTATGTATGTTACAATCTCTTAAAACAAAAGAAACCGAATCTGGGTTCAAGATGGACAATTCAACAAGACATTGACAAACACTTGAATATTTCTAAAAGACCTGTTTCTAAAAGTAGAATATTTTGCAATCATTGCATTACCATGCCAATCTTCTAATAATGAGGAACATACACATTTAGCAGATAGCAGAAGAATGCCCATAACCTTGGAAAACTAAAGATGTTTAGTCTCTCACTGGGCACCACTAGAGTTCTCCTACTGAATTTGATGGCTTATTATTATTATGCCATGGTAAACACCTGCATGTTTAGTGTACAACGTGAATGCAACACTTGGTCCATTGCCATAACTCATGGTAGTAAAAAGGTTCAATGAAGTGGATTACAAATAAAATTTCAGATTATATACTCACAGAAAAGATTTGACGTCCATGCCCCTTGTGCGTATTTGCCCCATCATGTGATCCCAGCTGCCCGGGTTGGAGCGGGACCGTGTCCCTGCGCCAGCTTTGTAGCGTGATGCCCCGGGTGCGGCTGGGCTGCCCCTTGCCCCCGGCCTTGTACCCCCCCGCTGCCCCCCGCCGCCCCCGGAGCTGCTGTGTAACTGCCCCAGGCTCTGTGAGGTGGCAGGGGGGTCGTTGGGCGGCGGAGGGGGCCGGGGGGTCAGGGGCTGCTGGAGGCTCTGCTGTCTGACGAGTGGCCGAGGACGGCAGGCCGCGGGTGCAATGTGCTCCAGAGTGGACGCTGTGGACAGTGGGGACGCGTCCCCAAAACTGCAGGCGACATACAAAAGATCGAAGGAGATGAAGAGTGTAAAGTGATCAATGAGTTATGGGTCAGGAAAGGAACAATTAAAATTCAAGAGAAAGGGGGTTGATGGGATGAAAAAGAGAGGAAGCGCAAGGGAAGGGTTAAAGAAAGGGGGAGAGAAATGTGAGATTGAAAAGAGACAGGGGAGAAACAGGATCATGAGGATGAGGACAAAGTGTCAAGAGTTTAGACACAGGAGAGTAGATAGATGACAATTTATATTTAAAGGGAAAGAAAACAGAGGAAGAATGCAGACAGTTCAGGCAACGATGGATTGATGAAGAAAAAGAGACAGAGAACAAAGTTAAGCAGCAGCATCAAATAACCAACACAGTGATGAGGCTCGGAATGACCACAGATTGCTGGACATGTCTTCGAGCCTTCATGAGATAGTTAACTAATCAAAATATGGGTTCTTTTTTCTACTCAAAAACTTCCATATACGGACTTCACAACGTGTCCACAGTTTTGCATACAATGCAAAGTAGACTGTCACTTTTCAATATTTCAGTTTTCTGTTTTGAATTGCAACTGTTTCACTTATTTAATTAGTGGTTTGAAGTGGGAATATTCAAAGTCATCTTTCTTTCAACTTGCTCTTCAGGGCCACAACATTGACAGAGCTAATCCATGTGCGATGTAACCAAACTGCTTTCTGTGTAAACACTGACTGAGCCACTCTGACGACGTTAGGACTGTCGCAGAATTTAGCACCCTGTGGTTAAGCGATGCCGTATTTCTGTCACATCGCTCCGGCAGTGCAGCAGCCCCAATCAGTGTCTTTTGCAAAGTGAATTAATGTCAGCAATAACTCAGGCTCTGCCCTCTGACTGCCCTTCTCTCATTATATCACACAACAGGCGTAAAGAAAGAGGCTGCTTTTCCATTTTTCATAATGGTAAACTGGGGAATCGGATCAGGCTAAACAATCTAACACTGAGTACAAAAGAATGTTGGATTGATTAGGTGAGTCAGTACTATCGCTTCTGAGTGCACTTGCAAGAACTGCTAATTCCATTTTTTAGGAACCAAGAAAATAAATATATGCTCCATGTGGATGTAGGGATTAGAATGGAAAATGCAGAAGGATGTGTGAAACTTTACTTGATCTATTTCACATTCTCAGGTCATAAATATCATAAAGGAAGATGTTTGTTGTGCAGTGAGCTCAATAAAAAAAAAATGTAGTTCTATCTAATAAATATCTGCTACTTATGTCAACAAGATTCCTAACAAATATCAATATAAATCCTTGTTAAAGCAGCCCGGGTGGTTTAAATGGTAGGGTGCCAGATTCACGCTGTGTGTTTGAAGCGCATATGTTTTAACAATTTAATGACTTTTCTCGAGAAAATACGAACGTTATTTCAGTAAATGTTTCTGATAAAAATAAAAAAAAACAGTTCTTGCTAATGGAATCAGATTTTTTTTATTTGACTGTAACCTCCATAAATGTTATCAGAAGGATTCTTTTAGTGAATACCTTACATGCATGAGCATAAGGAAGTTAACCGAAGAAAAGAAAAAAAAAAACAGTAAATAAATAAATATTTTTCCTTCACATCATGTTCATTCCTCCAGCCCAACGTTCTCCCGAGGAATAAAAAAATATTGCAAAAGCTCTAGAATTTCGCAGGTTTTCTTTCTTGCCAGCACAAACGAATGAAATGCAATGAGAGACTGGCGATGTCAGAGTAACTCATACAGTATCTTCCTAAAAATAGAACCCAATTACTAACATGGAAGTGGAGGAGAATGTGTTAGGAGAGAGTTTTAAGAGCGCTGGAGGACTGAAGAAAAGAGTGAAGGCTTGGATGTGATAACGATAATAAGTATTCTGACAACATTATTAACACAGAAAGGAAAAAAAATTTTGTTTTTTAAAAACCTCTGCTACATTTCAGGTGTCTTGCTTTTTACAAATTCAGTGAGAAACTAACAAGCTGGTGGCAGTTTAACACTTAATGCCTTTAATACGATCTCGATTAAAAGGATGATCTGAATGTTCAAGTGACCCTATGAATGTGCACTAACGCACTGATGCATTAACCTTTTTGCTTTATTCAGTGTGTATTTTAATGATAACTTAAAAACTTTCCAATGTATTGCTATAAAGCTAAATATTAATGTTAAAATGTGTGACTCGAATGTTTGAGCGGAACTGACTTTTTTTTTAATTGCAAAAAAAAAAAGAAAAAAAATCTGAATACAAATTGATCAGCCAAGATGTTTAGTGCTTTATATATTGTAAAGACTGACAAAAAGCTTATAAGCATGTGGAACACAAGCACATCACATGCATCACAAGCTCCAAGCAGGAGCTCAAAGTGCCTGCCATGAAATGGTTTAACAGTGTAATGTGAAGAAAGTAGGCAGCTATTCGATCATTTGTTTGACAGAAAAGTTTAAGTGAGAACGATATACTTACTTAAATTCCTTTCACTTAACATGTCTTGACTAAGTGCATGCTTAATGCTTAACCAAACATATTTTCATTTCAGGAAAATATGAATCGAATCACGTGTGTGTGAAAAACCCACTCATTGGTTGGTCAGTGAGGATGTAATCTTTCAGGTTGTATCTTATATCTTGCCCCTATTGCTGTCACTCACTTGCTTGGCCTCAAGATGCCGGAGTGCATGTGGCTCTTGATGGTTTGCCACTTCCCAGCCTTGCTGCTTCCTGCCTCTACACTCCTGGAGCTGTCACTGCGACTGGGGCTGGCCCCTGTCCCCCCACCCGCCTCGCACTTCTCCAATGAGCCACTAAAAATGGCCAGGAGAACAAGAACGGGAGGGAACGGGTGAACGGACGCACACAAAAAAAAAAGACGGACAACAAAAAAAGGCAAAGAAGAAATACGAATTTATCAAAATCGACCACACCAGAGACGAAGCCTAGAGTCCCAGAGTCTGATGCCAATCCCCTGTCCTACATCACACAATTCGGCTAAACAATTCTGCAATTCTAACTTTGTACTTACTTATAATAACAAATATAATGCATGTTAGTATAAACCATTTGCCAAAATATGTGGTCTTTTTTCCCTGCTACAGTATACTATTGTCATTCTTTAAAGGCAAAGAACATAGAGGAATATGGTCGGCATGGAAACAGTTCTTTAGAAAGTATGCACTCAGAATACTTGACTTCCCACCCTAAGCACACTACATGCATGCTCCTCTGAGCAAGACTCCAAACCCCTCCACCGATTATTAGCCAGTTTAATATATAAAATAAAGCCTGAACACTATAGGCCCTAAAACCTACATTGTAAGACTGACATAAACATGTAATAGCAGGAGTCTTAATTACTCTTCTTTATTCTGATGAGGCCCAACATAAAAGATTATCATCTGGCTAGGTATGAGGCTCTTTTTGTTAGCATGCTTTTTGACTTGCTAGTGCTGAAGCGGTTAAATTACCATTTTTGTCTATATTTTGGAAACAAAGCTCACACAAGCTCCCAAAAGCATCATCTCTTTCTAAAATATGTAAAAATATTATGGTGTTATCACTAGCAGCTCCTTGTCATAACAGCTGTCATAACATTTGATGCCATTCCTCACATTAGTCTGTGTGGTACACTTAATTTTTGCTAACTGCTGTCTAGCGAACAGATATTCTAGTGCAGTTTCGTGACTCATTAATATACTTTTTGTACGCTCGTTGAGTTGCTGCATGTCTAAGTATCGTTCTGAGAAGTTGTAAAATAATGGCATACAAAATGCCAAATTCACAAATACTTCTATTAAAACTTTATTTTAAGTAAATAAATCAATCAGACCTACAGTACATTGTCCTCAATATCCTTGAATGTGATAGGATTTAATAATAAACCATGTTTATGGCACAGTTATGTCAGTCTTATGATGCAGGGATCGAGGTTCAACCTGGACATCACACAGACAACACAGTAGAGTCACACAGTAGCAGGATTGACAGATCCAGGACAACCACGGGGCACAAAGCTTCAGATCAACACACACAACTCAACACGCAATGACTCAGACGCTGAAATATATAAATCAATAAATAAATAAATAACTTCATAGCTTAAAAGCAGAAGTATGATGCCGCCTGAAAACACACTGCAGCATGACGAAAGGTTTCTGATTACATAAGTGTCAAAGGCTAACAGCTATTTAGTTCAGTTTAAGTGAGATTATTCTGCAAATATGACAAGCTTGTCAGTTTGATTAAACTTGTGACTAAACTTGTGGTATCTGGGTGATTTGTAAATATGTTTTATAAAATGTAATGACACTGAAATGCTGCTCCTCATTAAACGTATGAGGCTTAATTTAATGAGAATGCTACTAAAAAAAGCTATATGAAGCTAAAATTGGAAACGAAAAATAAAGAAATAACATATACGGTTAGAAGGTAGAAGGGTTGTTTTTTAATCCTTTAAATCAAATTTTATGTGTATGTGACAAAGAAAATTTGATTTGAACGTTAAAAAACAAATTGGGACATGGAGGGTAAATGCACATAAACACCACTCTCATATCATGTAAAATGGTCTATGTCTCTGCTTTGAGGAAATCTTATAAGATGTAATTAGACAGGTATAATGCTGTCAGTCAAAATATTTGAAGACCTCGAATGTTTAGGGGTTTACCCACCGTATCCCCATTGCAAAATGAGTGTTATGGGACAGTATAGTGCAGAAAACACACAGATGGAAACAAAACAACACAACACAAAAAACCTGTAAAGAAAAGAAACAGGATTGAGGACATTAGCATTGCAACATCGATGTGGCACTACAACTCTAAGGTCAGGGGTCAGGGCAGTATGGATTAGGGGTTAGAGTTAGGAGGATGGGAGGACATAGAGTTGTAAAGAATTATTGTATTGTATTTTTTTGTATTTTGTTTTTGTTTTTACAGACTCAGAAAAAGAAAGGCTATGGCACTTCCAGCTCCTTCCCTAAGGCCTATTGTCTGTGGGTAAACAACAGTCAACTCTGAAACATTAGCAAGGGAAGGTAAAAGGGTTGGAACTGGTCTAGGAGCTGATCTGGAACTTAAACATTTATTTCATTTGAATTTCTTTTTACAGAATTGCCTTTGGTCAACTGAATCACAAGCTTATATGTTCAAATTCGATGTTTGGGTTCCTACTGTCTAAGATTTGGCTCCCAACCCTCCTTTGGAATGTATTCACACCCCCCTCACTTTTTTCAACTGTGTTATGTTGCAGCCTGACACTACAATTATTCAAATAGATTTTGTTCCAATTAATCTACACTCAGTGCGCTATAATGACAAAGTGAAAACGAAATATTCCAGAAATGTCTATAATAAAAAAAAGTAATAATTAAATATCACATACCTGTATGTACATGTATTTGGAGACCATTTCCAACAACACCTGAAAAATAGCTCAGCTACATTCTTGAACATTGCAGAGATGTTTCTATACCCTGATTAAAGTTCATCTGAGGAAAAAGTTTATTGATTGGATGTGATTGAAAAGGCACACGCCTCTCTATAGAAAGCTTTACAACTAATAATGCATATTACAACAAAAACCAAGCCATGAGGTCAAAGGAACTGCCTGAAGAAGCAAAGCACAAATGTGGGAAGGCTAAAATTTGCTGCTGCATTGAAGATTTCCAAGAGCACAGTGGCCTCCATAATTCTCAAATGAAAGAAGTTTGGCACAACCAGGACTCCTCCAAGAGCTGGTCGCCCAGAAAAATGAAGCAATCAGGGAGAGGGATCTTATTAAGAGAGGTGCCCAGGATAATGACGTTCCCTTTCAGGAACTCGAGCAGCATCAACAATGCTTTGGGAATGCTTCTGTGTGACCTGCTACGGAGGCTGGTTGAGGGAGCTATTACAGGGGCTGACTATGTCTGAGAGCTAAGTCATGCCACAGACCTAGCTCTCAGGGCCACCAAGGAGACTGCCAGGGCCATCGTCTGGTCCATGTCAGCCGTGGTAGCCACAAAGAGGCACCTCTGGCTTACTCTGTCAGACCTTTCTGACAGGGACATAGATTTTCTTTTGGACGCCCCCTTAGTTCCCATTGGCCTGGCAATGGCGTAAATCGAAGGCAAAGATTCAATCGGTGGCGTTATGGCCCCATGTAGTGTTTCAGGGCACAGTGATCTCCAGCGAGTGCCCCCCTTAATTTTTGCCCAGGAACATAGCGGATTGGGAGCTTGTTGCCTCTCAGGAAACCCCTACGACGGCCGCATGGCACGGCTGCTAAGGGATGTACCAGAGTGTTCCTCTAGCAGATTATCTGGCAGCCTGGCAGACTTATTTCAATATGTCCTGCACACTGTAGAAAGAGGCTACTTGTTTTAGTTCGGGGGGTTTGTTCTCCCTCGTTCAACAGGGTGTGTCCCACTCTGGTGGGACCCGAGCAGGCTCTGCTAATGGAACAGGAAGTAAACACTCTCTTAGGGAAGGAGGCCATTGAGGTGGTCCCTCCACTAGACAGAGATTCCAGGTTCTACACCTGGTACTTCATATTTACCAAGAAGGATGGATGGCTGGATCCGATTTTAGATCTACATCAGCTGAATCACTCTCTATTAAGACTCAGGTTCAAGATGCTAACCTTGAAACAGGTCATGTCTCAAATCAGGTCGGAGGACTGGATTGTCACGATAAATATGTAGTATAGTCTATAAGCGTCCCCGCTCTTTTCGGAAAAGTAAGTAGAACGTAACATAGAGCCTTTTCCATTCAGTAACTCGAGCTTTGGGAATAAGTGTCAAAAAGCAATGTTGTTATTGAGATTGGAATGGGTGTCCAATAACCATGTTTTTGTTAGGATATTATTGACGCAGCTTGAGTTTCAGAAAGGGAACTTCTCTATTTTATGTATGTAACCCTAGTTCCCTGAGGAAACGAGAAACTGCATCTTCATGCCACACCCTCTGCATCCCTGGGAGCGCTTCCTTCACTCTTGAAGCTAACGCCATCTCCACCAGATGTGTTATTATAACTTCCTAGTATTTATGTCACTCTGGTGGTGACTTCGTGGCGTTCTGTTGGACTATAACAGATTATAACGATGTGACGCCCCCATGAGTCACTCATCACCTGCCCAAAACCCTGCCAAAGGTAAAGCATGATAGTGGCAGCTTCATGCATCGGGGGTGTTTTTCTGCAGTATGGACTTGGCAAGTGGTCAGGGTTGTGATATTTCCATTTTATAAAATTTTTAATGTACAAACATTTCTAGAATTCTGTGTTACCCATGTGGGGCACTTACTGTAGATTATAAGAAAAGAAAAATCTATTTGAATGATTGTATTACCAGGCTGTAACATAAAACAAATGGAAAAAAAAGTGAAGGGCTTCTAAACAAAGTCCTAAAATACCATCAGTATTTTATAAGTCCATAAGTCCTAAAATACCATCAGTGTGATCACTACAATCTCTTCACACCTGAATTGTATCTTGTCTGGTTATCACTTTCCTAATTGTGATCACCTGTGGCTAATTTCTCCCTAATAACTTGTGTTTATATCATCTGTATTTCACTGTGCACAATTTGCTCATCTGTACCAATACTATATACTTGTTTTGCAATTTTTTTTGGGTCATGCCGTATATTACAGCAATTAATGCCTCATGTTGTCTGAAGTTAGGGCTAAATTATGGCTTGCCATATGCATTGTGTCGCCAAAATAAATAAAATAAAAATTAAAAACACTGTTCATGTAAACACTATGTGCTTATTTTTACATAATGCCAAAGCTGTTTCGTTTATACGTTCACTGAATACATTTTTAGGTGTATAATATTAAAACTTCTGGCCCTCCTAGTTTCTCAGGCAGCAGTGCTGGCTCATCGTTCAGCTCCAGATGTTGGAGAGACGAAGGTGCTAATCCTTTTCTATCCCAGGGTTCTCCATCTATTATAGCCCGCTTTCAATTAGAGGCTGATTTACCCGGAGAGCGTGGCAAGCTAACAAGAGAGAGAGAGAGAGGGATAGAGAGAGATGGAGAGAGAGAGAGAGAGAGAGAGAGAGAGAGAACTCTCCTTCTCTCCATCCCAGAAAAAAAGCTCAATCAAGCAATTAAAACAGGAAGCCAAGAAAATTTGTAGCTAATCCTCCAGTTCTCTTCAGGATCAGCAACACTGTATGTCTGCTATGACCAGCCGGATAAAGTCCTCTATAGTGTTTTTGAAATTTTTATGAATCAATGCGTTTATATGATGACACAAATGGCCTTTAAAAAATGTCCATGTACTCCTGTCAGGGAATTTAGCGTCCATGTTATATTACATTACTACACTTACAAGACTTCTTGTATGTGACTTGTAGTAGTCCTACAGTGGAGATTATAATAGTGTATGAAGGTATTCGTTGTGGTGGACCTGTACTGTTGGACCGGAATCGGACCCGAATGCTTAGTTAAAAGTGTCCAATTACTTTAGGACAAGAAGGGTGTAAACATGTTGACAGGTTCGCTGCAGCCCTGTCCTGACACACAGAGCAGCAGACATACACTTACTTGGGTGTTAGACGTGGATCTCCATATGGAGCATAAGGAGACATGTTTAAGAGAAACTCTTTAGGAGGATATGAGCTCCACCGTTGCTGAACATTGCTGCTGTCATTGTTGTTCCAAAAGTCCCTGTCTAGATCACTATGGGCAGAGAGAGAGAGAGAGAGAGAGAGAGAGAGAGAGAGAGAGAGAGAGAGAGAGAAAGAAATCACTGTTCTTCAAATTGTAAATTATTCTTTAACAATACCTTCATTGTCTTTGTAAACTGTTAAATCATAATATCACTCAGACTAATACATATAAAAGTCTTAAGCCCTTGGAAAAAAAACACAGGACTCTATTAAAAACTAAAAACTTTACAGTCATTAGTCAATTTTTAAGGAACTTTCTGATCATCTTCGGTTTGAAAAATCAGACTTTGCACAAATATAATAACTGCTATTTATCGATGCTAATTTGCTTACACAGTCACTTTTTCTAATAAAAGATAATTCCCTGTGTTTTGCTATCATAGCTAGAATATTCCCCAAACTGCATAATGTTTAAATTATTTTAAAGATACAGTTCTCTGCCAGACCTTGTTCATAAATCAGTGCGTAGTTTATGGATCTTTGGTTTCAATTCATGGGCATAAGTTTCAGTGCATCATGTATGACACTTTTTTAGAATGAACATATGCTTTGAGTCACATCCACACTCAGAAAGGACCTACTTGATGGCTTTATTTTCACCTCTGCCTCGTACTGACACAGAATCCGGAGAACTTGCTGTGTCCAAACCTGGCTTATTCCTCTTCCCCTACAGAGGACAACAAACAAAAAAAGCTGATAATTCCTCACACAAAGCACATATTAATTGGTTCAAACATACAAAATAAACATAGTGAACTTTTATCACATTTTACAGCAGTGTATCTGATTGTCGCAGGTATACAGTATGTATCCCATGTTTTCTCATATTCACTCTTTTGTTAAAGAGAATAAAGGGATTTGTTAAAAATAAGCACATTTACAAAGAGAAAGAAAATGAATCAATGAAGGAATGATCTTTTTTTTATGCTACATTTACAGGAACAAGGCCGCGAGTGTGTGTTTGATCTTTTCAATTTGCTATGACGATGTCACTACAATGTTACAGTGATACAAAGCAAAGAAGTGACCGCTGAGACCACTTAAGAAAAAATCAATAAAGTTTACAAAAAGAGCTCATGCCTTAGAACTGTGACTTAACTGTGACCATAACCATGGAATGTGAATAGTATTAAAATATTCCCACTACTTTACAATCTTCAACAAACCAAAGTTTTGAATGCATAACTTTCCTTTCTACTTCCCTCTTATTCAAACCATGGTGATTTCTTTTGGGTTTAGTTGGATGCTGTTTATTAGAGTCTTTACATGATAATGTAGTTCCCGATAAAATAACTCACAATAAAGGCGAATGCTGGACTTTACTGAGAATGAGTAACACTCAAAATCGTAATGACGTACTGTAACAAAAAAATCACTTTCCTATGCGGGTCAGATTGCAAATAATTACTCAAGATGCTGAAGGTGATAAGAAACACTCAAAGGACTCAAAAAGACTCATAGAAGGAGCACAAGGACACACAAAAGGTAGACTTGTTGTCCCAAAACATCTTCTTTTGGGAACAATGTAGTGGTTTTACACCAATGATCTGCCCATGTACCTGTGTCAGATGGCATGAGTGAAAATGTTTTTGCCATTTTAGGAAATCTTCTATTACATCTATATTGATGCTCTACCCTGTATTGCCTTAAATCTCATTATTGCCTCCAGGATTTCTGTACTTATTGCACCTGCAGTTATGGCATTATTTCATTAATAGCCTGGAGTCCATGTGGTCCATGCAGGGCAAAATGTATATTAGAAGCCCCCAGCTTCCTTCTCTCCAACATTCAGAATAATATACTAATATAATTTCTAACTTTTTTTTATATATACAAACCTGTTATATATACCTGTTATCAGTACTTCTGTATATTTACTTCAATGTGCATATTAATTCAACTTTAACTAAGGTTAACACAAAAAAATATATATAAAAATGTGACCAGTTTTTATTATTACTCCTTGATCATGGCCAAAAGTCTGTGGATACCTGGTTAAAGGTATGGTATGTGCTTTTTGAGTATCGAATTTTACATTTAGTCCCAATTTGCTTTTTAAATTCCCTCCACTCATCTGGGAAGATGTTCCACAAAATCTTTGGACTGTGTTTGCTCTTATTCAGACTAGTATAGTCTGCTAGTAAAGTCAGGAACTGATGTAGGTGAGGTGAGTAGGCCTGGGTTTCAATAGGGTTGTGTTCAGAGCTCTATAAGAGAAGATTTTCCACTCCAACCCATGCAAAGCATATCATCATGGAGTTAAGGGTAATATTAACTGGTTCCATTTCATGTGAGTAACAGTTATTTTATATTCAATGGACAGGGAGCCTAGTCTCAAGCTGCCCATCTTGATTGGTAAACGAGTGTATAGGTTTGTTACGGTTATGAATGTCCCGCCTCCAAACCTGAGGCCAGAGGCAATTTCCTGCTTTGCCAATAGCTAGCGCTGGCCCTGGGCCTATGTTAGAGATATGACCTACATTCACCAAAGTATCATACAGTATCTTAAGCAGCATGTGATCACTGAGAATAACAAGCAGCCACTTTGTCAGTGTCTAAGAGTCAGCTGTACTACAGCTCCTCTGTGTTTAGCACTTCATCGTGCCACTCACAATTCCTGCCAACTGCCAACTACTGTTTGTTACAACACTGTAAAAGGAGCTTATGATCCACTTGTCAGCAGTCATGCCTCCTGCTCATTTTTTGTTTTTTTCACACAGCATGCACTCTTTACACAATTCTACTGCACTTTGGTGAACTTCACCTGATTGACTTCACAACAGGATGAGAATAAGAAAAAAAAAAGCATAAGGGTGGCATAGAGGTTATATATGGTTATGCAATCATAGGGTGACAATTTAGCTTGATACATAATAAGTCTTATAATCCAAGTGCCCCAGCTGTCCATAACAAATCATATCATGATTAATTAGTTCAAACTCTAGTGTAAGTGAAGTGACACACGTCAAGCATCCTGACAGCACAAGGTACTTTGTCTTGTAGTCTTATTTGGCTCAGCCTTATTTGTTATCTGCTGTTATATCTGGCCAGTCTATTGGGACCTATTCCCTTTTTAAATATACATTTACTACACCTTTCTCCCTTACACACTTTCTCCCACACACACACACACACACACACACACACACACACACACACACACACACACACACACACACACACACACACAATCAGACAATGAGCAGTACATTTACAGCCTAAGACTTAATAAGCTCTTACTTGAATGAAATACTCAACAGAAAGTATTGTATGCCTACTGCACCCTGTGTGTGTGTGTGTGTGTGTGTGTGTGTGTGTGTGTGTGTGTGTGTGTGCGCGTGTGTTCGTGTGTGTGTGTGTGTGTGTGTGTTAAAAGAAAATCCACAATGATGTTAAAGAAAAAACAGTGTTTCTTTACACAATTCACCAAGCAAACAAAAAACAACAATGGCAAAATGTTAAATACAGTATGCATGCACACACACACACACACACACACACCTCTCTCTCTCTCTCTCTCTCTCTTTCTTTCACTTGAATATTTCTTTTGACATGCTTTGTCCTATAGTTGTCCTATGTCCTACAAACTTTTGGAGTGTTTTATTATTTTTTCTTTTTAAAAAGCCAATTTTTTTGTTTTCCTACAAGGTTAAAATTTACATGTATTTTCCCTCATTATGGGCTGCTCCATGAAGAGCACTAAGTAGATTTCCAATGTAAATAAGTTGTAGCAAGAAAATGGTTGTAAATGAGTAAAGTCAGCATTAGAGATAATGCATGATGGAAACCGTTCTGTATTGATGCTGGAGAAAAGATTTTTTATGAAAATTATGTAAACAAAGCAACTTTATTAAACCCCCTGAGCAAATGCCCTAATGTGTGATTGCTTTCTAATCGGGTCAATGTCGGTGTTGGGGCCCTAATGTACACTGGGAACTTTTTTATCTGTTTACATGCATTTTGTCAGAATGTTCACCCAATTTAGAAAAAACGCTTCTATGAATAATACATACATGTGAATAATGCTACACTATGCACTGTGCACCTCGGGCTATAACACTTGTGTGGTTCTTCAGCACACAACTGTGTAGAATGCCTTTGTTTGCTGTTTCATTAAAGGGCCCCAAAACAAAGTGAGTTTCATGAAAACTGTGTTAAGGTTGAAATGGAAAATCTTTAATGTCCTGCATCAAGCAGGACTCAACCCCAATAAATAAATTAAAAAATATATATATTATTGAATCCCAGACCTCTTCACCTAACATCAGCAACTAATCTCAACAATTCTTTAGTTGAATGAACACAAATCTTGACAGTTACACCCTAGAAACTAGCCTTCATATTAAGTGGAAGTAACAGCCAGGAAGGGAACAGCTTTATAGTTAAGCACATATTGGTATGAAGGTCACAGTCCCTTTAAACCTTTTCATCACTATAGAACATTTTATAGAACACAGTAGCTTTATAGTTTCTCATGCCCAAAACAATTCTATAATTTGTAAAAGTTATTTAATTGTTATTTTCAACAAAGTAAGCATGGAATTCTTAATATAACCTGATGAATGTTGCATCATGATAAAAATCAGGCCTTTATTGCTAATGCAATATATGCCAATATCACATCCCTGGAGGCGGCCTATAGCAATCAAACTCTTGGAACCCAATTTTACTTAACCCTCGTCTAGTCCCAGATGAGTACAATCCTATTGTGCCTCTGTGAAGGCCAGATAAATGACAAATGATTACACATGTCCATCACGGGTCCACCTTGGTATGTCCTTGCAGTTCATCAATAAACTATTCAGAATTGAGCAACTGACTGTGCTAAGATTATATGTCCCAATAATTGGGAGCTCACATGTTTGGTGACTGAATATCAACTGATTTGGCGGTTTGGCAGTAAAATGTTTCTACATTTTGGTTCAAGTCAACATGAAGCTGCACGTCTGGATAAAAGAACCAGAAAGAGTCTGCAGCTTGTAGAGGTCCCAAGGAACACACTGTCTTCTTTCTGTCCTTCTAAAATTCTTAGAGCTGCCAAGTTTTCAGTTAAAAAAAATAAAACAGGGTAGAAGATATTTAGACAGGGAGAAGACAAATACCCCAAAGCATACTCTGACTCACAGCACTACTTTGGAACTGCAGGGGTACTGTAGAGATGAGAGAACTTGTTAGAAGCTTTTTATTTTATTTGTTTATTTATTTTTCGCCATTTAAATCTAGATTCTACTTTTATGAAGAAGCCAGTGTTACGCTCTTTTGCACTAAATCTTAAATAAATCAAAAACATTTTCACAACCAGACAATTGAAACATCCATACCATTAAGCATGGCAGGAATGGTTTTATTAGGAAGGATTTGTTCAGTAGTTGAGAGGTTCTCCAAAAGGAAAAGCAAGGAGAAGTTTTCTAGTAGCCAGTTTAGTAGCCAAATATTTACATTGTGTAATCAAAGCCAAGGCGTTTCATCCAATTTAATAGTTTTTGTGAATATTTGGAAAGAATGTAATTAAATTTTGATTAAAACTGTAAAATACCAAAATAAGAATGCCTTACTAGCGACAGCTTTTTTATATAATGAAAAGGAACTGATATGGGGTTTGGGAGTAATGACAAAGCAGTAAATCAATAAGCAGCGCTGATTGTAGTAGTATTGACCAAATCCTAATGATACTTAGAATGTAGAATCAATTAGGTCTCGAACTAGCAAATATTTGTCAATAATCATTTGCTCAAGCCATGACAGGTTTGACTAATTGATCATTCGTTGAAATGCGTCATCCGTTGAAACTATATATATATCAGCTTTACACACTTTTGCCATTCAGACAGTTAGTTTCTCCAAACATTCAGCTGAAATACTTTGTCATGCCTGACATCCAGTTCAGCCCATAGCAGTCCTATAGGAATTAGTTGCAGTGACTGGCCTGGCCATTCCATTGTGGATAACACATTAGCTAACTGTTCTCTCTCTAAATATTATGTACAGTGCTTGGATTTATGCTTTGGTCATTGTCTTCTTGTATGATGAAGTTGGTTTTCATTAGCTGCAGTACAGATAGAATTGCATGGTTTAAAATTATGGAATGGTAGATATTTTAGCACAGAACAGTGCTGTACTCCAACCTTCCCTGCTCCAAAACAACCCCAAACTATTAAGCTTCCACCTCCATGTGTGACTGTGGGTGTGCAGCTGTCTGCGAACATCTTCTATTCAGTTCTACATCTTACATAAGTAGCCAGAATTTTAAATTTTGGTCTCATCTGTGCCCAAAACCGTCTTCCAGTCATTCACTGTTCAATTCTTATTTGTTAATATATATATATATATATATATATATATATATAGATAGATATAGATATATATAGATTTTATAATAGGGCTCAGATAATAGGGATAAACTTATAAGGGATATATTTACAGGCACTCATAAATTCATATTTTATAACCTCTTTATCTCTGTAAAGCTGCTTTGGGACAAATACATTGTTAACATTGCTATAAAAATAAATTAAATATTCTTCTTTTTTCGGCTGCTTCCATTACAAGTCGCCACAGCGGATCATCTGTCTCCATACCCCTCTGTTCTTTACATCTGCCTCTTTCACCCCAAATACCTGCATGTCTTCCCTCACCACATCCATTAACTGCCTCCTTGGCCTTCCTCTTTTCCTTCCTAGTTGCTCCATCCTCAGCATTCTCCTACCGATATACCCCATGTCCATCTTCTGCACATGTCCAAACCATCTTAATCTCGCCTCCCTCATCTTGTCTTCAAAACGATCTACATGTGCTGTACCTCTAATAAAGTAATTTCTGATCCCGTCCATCCTCGTCACTTCCCACGAAAACCTCAACATCTTCAACTCTGCTACCTCCAGCTCCACCTCCTGTCTTTTACTCAAGGCCACAGTCTCTAAACCATACAACATTGCAGGTCTCACCACAGTCCTATAAACTTTTCCATTCACTCTTGCAGATAACCTATCACAAATCACTCCTGCCACTCTTCTCCACCGACTCCACCCTGCCTGGACCCTTTTCTTCACCTCTCTTCCACACTCTCTATTACTTTGCACTGTTGACCCCAGGTACATAAACTACTCCACATTCTCCACCTCTTCTCCCTGCAACCGCACCACTCCACTGCCCTCCCTCTTATTCACACACATATACTCTGTCTTAATCCTACTGACTTTCATTTCCATTCTCTTCAGCACGTACCTCCACCCTTCCAGGTTCTTCTCAACCTGCTCCCTACTCCCACCACAAATCACAATATCATCCGCAAACATCACAGTCCATGGAGACTCCTGTCTGACCTCGTCTGTCAACTTGTCCATCACCACTGCAAACAGGAAAGGGCTCAGAGCCGATCCTTGATGCAGCCTCCACCTTGAACCAGTCTATCGTTCCTACTGCACACTTTACTGTTGTCACACTGTCCTCATACATGTCCTGCACCACCCTCACATACTTTTTTGACACACCAGATTTCCTTATACAATACCACAACTCTTCTCTCGGCACTGTGTCTTCAGCTTTCTCTAAATACACAAACACACAATGCTTCTTCTGACCTTCAAATTCCTTCTGACCGTTTCTATACTTCTCCATTAAACATTCTTGAAGCAAATATTGCATCTGTAGTGTCTTCCTCAGCATGAAACCATACTGCTGCTGCTCACAGATGATCACCTTGCTTTTCTCAGCCTGGCTTCCACTACTCTTTCCCGAAACTTGATGGTGTGACTGATCAAGTTTAGACCTGTAGTTACTGCAGGTCTGCACATCTCCCTTATTCTTAAAGATCAGTACCAGCACACTCCTTCTCCATTCCTCAGGCATCTTCTCACCTTCCAAAATTCTGTTAATCAATCTTGTTAAAAACTTCACTGCCATCTCACCTAAATATCTCCATGCTTCTACCGGTATGTCATCTGGTCCAAATGACTTTCCACTCTTCATCCTCCCAATTGCTGCTCTCACTTCCTCCTTACTAATCCTATCCACTTCCTGCTTCTCCAACTCCACACAATCCAACCTTTTCTCTCTCTCTCTTTTTTCTCGATCATCAGCTGCTCAAAATACTCCCTCCATCTTCTCAACACACTCTCCTCCTAGTCAACACATTTCCATCTCCATCCTTCATTGCTCTAACTTGCAGCACATCCTTCCCAGCTCGGTTCCTTTGCCTGGCCAATCGGTACAAATCCTTTTCTCCTTCCTTAGTGTCCAACGTCTAATATGCCTTTTCCTTGGCTTTTGCCACATCCCTCTTCACCTGCTGCCACATCCCTCTTTTACTCCTGCCTACATTTCTCATCACTCTGTCGATCCCAATTCCGTTTTGCCAACCTCTTTCTCCTTATGCTGTCCTGCACTTCCACCACAACATCTCTTTGTCTTCCTTTCTATTTCCAGATGTCACACCGAATACCTTTCTAGCGTCTGCAGTAGTTGCCCAATCATCCCGCACCTCTTCACAGAATCTCACACTACAGTCTTACTCTTTCAGTTTCCACCATCGTATTCTTTATTCAGTCCTCACTCTTCTCCTCTTCTTCTTTACTTCCAAAACCATCCTACAGACCACCATCCAATGCTGTCTAGCTACACTGTCCCCTGCCAACACCTTACAATCTCCAATCTCCTTCAGGTTGCATCTCCTGCATAGCACATCGTCCACCTGTGTGCACTTTCCTCCACTCTTATACGTCACACTATGATCCTCCTTCTTCTTAAAATAAGTGTTCACCACTGCCATTTCCAACCTTTTAGCAAAATCTACCACCATCTGCCCTTCCACATTCCTCTCCTTAAAGCCATACCTACCATCACCTCCTCATCACCTTTGTTCCCTTCACCTACATGCCCATTAAAATCTGCCCCAATCACCAATTTTTTATTCCTAGGTACCCCTTCTACCACTTCATCTAACTCACTCCAGAATTTTTCCTTCTCCTCCATCTCACAGCCAACTTGTGGAGCATAAGCACTGATGACATTATCATCACACCTTCAACTTTCAGCTTCACGTTCACCAGAAACTCTTCACCTCCACTATACTCTTACTAAACTCTTCCTTCAGAATCTTCCCTACACCATTTCTCTTTCAATCCACACCGTGATAAAACAGTTTACACCCACCAATTATTCTGGCCTTAGTTCCTTTCCACTTGGTCTCCTGAACACACAACATATCTACATTTCTTCTCTCTATTATATCCGCTAACTCTCTCTCCCTTTACCAGTCATAGTACCAAGTACCAACCTTAACCTCCAATCTCCTACACTTCTCCTTTTCCTGCCATCTCTGTAGTCGTCTTCCTCCTCTCCTTCTCCGCTTTCGGCCAACAGTAGCCCAATATCCACCAGTACCCTGTGGGCTAACGATACCTGAAGGGGTCGTTGGTAACCCGGGCCATGTTATGTGCTGGATGCCTTTCCTAATGCAACCCTCTCCATTTATCTGGGCTTGGGACCGGCACTAAGAGTGCACTGGCTTGTGCAACCCTATTGGCTGAGTTATAAAACTGAATTGAATAATTGAACAATCCAAACCTAAAGAATATTGTCATTAAGCAATTGACCTAATTATTAATCATCTTTTTTTTATCTTTTCATCTAGACTACACTTTTTACATAAGACAAACATTTGAAGTAATTAAGACTTAATTACATTTCACATCTGGAGGGTGGAAAATCCATTAGAAATCACCCTGAAAGATACCAGCTGCCAGAGATAGCGTAAAAGATGATAAACGATTTGAAAAGGGACTAGGAACGAGTGGTGCGTTTGCGGCGTCAGAATGTGTTTCCTGCCAAGACACAAATTACTCAGCAATGATCCGTCTGACAGAAACGCACGTTGCCGAAAATGAAGGGAAACAACGCTTAACATTCAACAACAGGTGGTGAGAAAAAATAGAAAGTGATAGAGATTTCTGTTTGGAAATCATGAAGCATGACTGCATTAATACACATATTATACACACTGCTTCTTCACTGCAGAGCATCTGCTTTTTTGTCCCTACTCTGTGTGCATATTTAAAAAAAAAATAACACAGCAGCAGCAAAAACAAATACTCTATATAATCAAATGTTTGGTCAGTGAGGCAAAAAAAATAAAATAAAAGTTTTTTTTGTTTCCTATTGTCCTATACTGAAAAAAGAGAAAGAAACCTTAGAAACATATGAAAACATATGAAACTGGGAATGATAAACTGGCAGCCAGATATGCCCAGTCTGTGATTCATCAACCACTGGTGTTATTTGCAATAATGTTCATGATTGCATAGTTGATTTATAGCTTTCTAGAGCACCTTCCTAACTAACAGACTAATTAGGAAAATGGTCTATTACTGGTAAACACGAAGCTGGACAAATGGACTTTATTGATCTCATTTAAAAATAAAGCAAATAAAATCAAGCACCTTACAACCTCAAGATAAAGCCCACAACCTTGAAGTTATGATGTCATATCTACCATTGTGCTAGGTACTTCCTGCTAACAAACTCTCAGATATTAAGTATGTATATTCAACAATGCTAGTGTTGCAGGGTCTTTCTGAACTTCTGTACAAATAGGGACAAACCACACAATTACTAAAAATTGACTTTTCATTACTGTTAATGGTATAATTAATTACAGAACACTGACTACACATTATCATGAAGTATTTTCATCGGGGCAAATTCACTCTACTGTCACACCTGCAATTCTCACAGAACAGACCTGGGATTTCTGTGTCAGAATCTGGATTTGCGTCAACAAATTATTTAATGTGACATACTGTAAAAAATAAATATTGCAAATACAACCCCAATTAAAGGGAAAAATGTAAAATGAATGGAATGACTTGCAAGTTTAATAGACCTATAATTCATTTTTTCTTACGGAAAGAAATGTATTTGCAAATGGCTAACACATCACAAAAAGAATTGGGACAGGGGCATGTTTACTATTGTGTAACATCCTCTCTTCATTTAACATCACCCTTTATATGTGTGAGAACTGAGGAAACTAGTTGATGGAGTTCTGTCAGTGGAATGTTATCCTATTTGTGTCAGATATAGCAGTGGTTCCCAATTGGTACCGGGCCGCACAGAAAGAATACATAACTTACATTATATCTGTTTGATTTATTATCTGATTCTGAACAATGTTTTATATTGGAAAATTACCTGATTCTCTCTGCCACATCTATTTATAACTCACTCTTGATGCATGTTATGATGCTTGCCTCGGTCTCCTGTCTTACCTACATCCGCTACCTTCCAAAAAAGGCTGCTCTGGCTGGTAACACATAAATACATTAATGCTAAATTAATGATAATAATTGTATTTTGTTGTATTTATCCGCCACACCTTAAAAGCCGGTCCGTGAAAATATTGTCTGAGATTTATCCGGTCCGTGGCACAAAAAAGGTCAGGGACCACTGAGATACAGAATTGTAGGTGCTCAGTAGTTCTTGGTCTTCTTTGTCATATTTAGCATTTCATGGTGCACCAATTTCTTTCAATTTGGGAACTGCAGGCAGGCCAGTTCAGCATCCAGACACTTCTACTATGAAGCCATGCTGATGTAATTGATGCAGCATTGTCTTGCTGAAATATGCAAGACCTTCCATGAAAAAGACGTTGTCTGGATGGAAGAATATTTTGCTTTAAAACCTGTATAGACATTTCCAGATGTGCAAACTGTTTCAAAGGCACTAATGCAGCACCAATACAATCACAGATGCAGGTTTTTGAACTGAATGCTGATAATAATGGAGCCTGTCCCACTCCTCTTTAATACAGAGGATGCGGTGGCTATTGTTTCCAAAAATAATTTGGATTTGTCTAATCACAGAACAGTTTTCTACTTTGCCTCAGGCCATTTTACTTCTACTTTGCCTCGGGCTATTTTAAATAACCTTTAGCCGAAAGAAAATTATGCAGTTTCTGGATCATGTTCACATATGGCTTCATCTTTAAATGATAACACGGTGAACAGTGTTTTTAGAAAATTATTTTTGGAGGCGTTTCTGAGCCCATGCAGTAATTTCCATTACAGAATCATGCCTGTTTTTTTAAGCAGCGCCGTAAAATACACTTTTTTTTACACAATCATATTACTGACCTGTTTGATCTAATTAGTTGAAAAATAGTGTCTTTTTTACTAACACCTACTTTTCCAGCCTTTTGTTACCCTGTCACAACTCTTTTGAGACATTTCCTACATTTTCCTACATTTCTCTCTCTCTCTCTCTCTTTTTTTTTATTATTTTTTTTTATATACATTTTACATTATGCAATGTTTTGGGCAAATTGGGTTTGTAAGACTATGGGAAATCCATTAATTCATTTAAAATATGAAATGGGACTTCTGTGGAAGCATGCATCATTGAAAATAAATAAATATACAATAATTGGTTGTATATCGAATGGAAGCGCGTGGATTTAGTCAATGGCGCTGAACTATGGCAGCACCAACAGGGCATTTCATTGAATTAAGCTGCAGTATAAAAAGTACTGAAGTGTGGAATCAGTTCTCTGTCAGACAAAAGATTGTGATTGCATTTTGCCAGGAAATACATTTAGACACTGCTGCTGGAATGGACTAAAGCACACAGCTTTTACCCTTTTCCTTGTTTGATTCATTTATTATCATTTTTACACTATTAATGGCATCTTCAAAAAAATTCACATGATAAAATTATTGAGCTATTGAATGCTTTTTACACATTGCCAGCTCTTCTGAGAGGGGTTTGTCTCATAGTACCCTCTTATTAAGGAAAATAAATTCTGTTTGTATTCTTCTACTGAGTCTTTGCAATATATACACACAGTCAATACAGTCAGCTATAAATATCATATCCTTGAGGTAAGGCAAATGAGTAAACACTCAGCCTCTGAGTTTCACAGGATTTCTGGGTTTTTTTTTTTTTTTTTTTTNNNNTTTTTTTTTGAGAGAGAGAGAGAGAGAGAGAGAGAGAGAGAGAGAGAGAGAGAGAGAGAGAGACGGACTATGGAGAGAACGAGAAAGTAGGAGGCAGAGAGATGGAGAGACGTGAAAATGACCGGATGAATGGGTTTACAGAACTTGCAATAATGAGAGAACAGCGAGAGCGGGCAGCGAATTAACATGTCAGACACAAAGTGTGAGAGAAAGAGAGAGAGAGAGAGAGAGAGAGAGAGAGAGGGAGGGAGAGGGAGAGAAAAGCTGAGACGATCACAGATGCTTTCTCAGTTGGAGACACTGAAAACCATGCAGTCCCACTCAGCCACAGCCCCCGGGCTGTCCTCTCCTGTCCATCAAGATTTAACCCTTTGAGTGAAAGAGACTCTGGTTCTCTAAAGTTTGAGCAAGATAAATATTCCATGTGTAACCACGTGACGTCCATGTGTAATTCAAGAAATTTAGTTCCTCATCACAAGTAAAAGAAAAAAAAAGAAAAATAAATTCTCAGGTGAAATAATCAGGGATGATTCTGGGCACAAAAACAAAATAAATCTTTTGGTTTAGTTCCATTTTGTGCTATATTTATGTAAATCAGGACACTTGAGGCTTATAATATGGTGTTATTTTGGTTCCTGTTCTGTTTCATAAGAACACTCATGTCTCATGTTCTGGTTCACATTCAAGATTACACGTTAACGGCAGAATTGTAATTTATTAGTAGAGAATTATTTGTCTGACAAACAAGTCTTGATGTATGAGCTGCTACAATATTGTATTTAAATGAGTTTGCTTATATAAACTTGTCGTTCATGTTACATTTGGATCCACTGTACAGAAATGCTGCACACCTGCTGGCCAATCAGTCTCAAGAATTCTTTCACATGGTGGTATAGCCTTACATGCAGTATATTGTTTTATTCATCCCATTCAAACTAGCAACCCCCACCACCCACTCAATACAGAAGACTTAAAAAACAAAAGTTAATAAAGAGCAAAAACAAATAACTTCAGAGACTTCAGGACATACAGTATACACTATATGCATTTCACCAGCATATAATCTTAGACAAGGTGCATACTACACAATGTTTTAATCTAATCGAAATGTTCACAATCTGCCTTTTTGCCATTTTTTTGCAGCCTGTATTTTTAGCACCGGAAATTGGTTTTGTTCACTGACCTGGCTAGAGGTTCTCAAAGGAGAGAGCACAGACTGGATAAATCAGCTGGTCTAAATTGCCTGGATTGTTATGCTGTGTTTTGGTCACTAGAGGCCCCCATTGTTCCCCTCATGCTTTCTTCAGGTTCACTGGTCTTTATATCATTACTGCCACCTGTGTCTTATTTTCCCATGCATTTTGTCACCCTGTTCTTTTTTTTAATTATTTCTTTGCACTAATTTTATATAAACAAGTCCAAGTCCTGGTCATGATAATATCCCTAAGTACAAAATTCTTTAAATCTATATAATACATTTTATTACCTAATAATGATTCCAGCTGAACCCTTATGTTCTGTCTTGTAAACTAGATCATGTCCTGCTCAATGTTTTGAACATTGTTAACTTTCTTTGTTTATAAAATTAAATATTCAACTCAATTGAATTTTATTTATGGAGGGATTTTTAACAATGGGCATCATCCCAAAGCAGTTTACATAAATAAATCCTAAATACTGTATAAATGTAAAAAAAAAAAATAGTCCCTATATAAGATTTGTCTCTAATGAGCAAGCCAGTGAGTGACAGTGACAAGGAAAAACTCCCTGAGATAGTATGAGAAAAAAAAACTTTAGAGGATCCAGCCGCAAAATGGAACTCATTATAACTATGGCCCGCAGGCAGAATGCGGCCCTCTATAAACTCTCTTTCGTCTCCTCCCGTTAAGGGTCGCCACAGCGGATCCTTCGCACGTTTGATTTGGCACATTTTTACGCTGGATGCCCTTCCTAACGCAACCCTCCCCATTTATCCGGGCTTGGGACTGGCACTAAAAGTGGCTGGGGTTGGTTCCCTGACCCTCTATACAATAGCAAAATTTAATTTACATTTAAAATATATGTTTTAGTCATATTATATCTGTATTTGAAAAACATCTTTCAAACTTAAATTTCCCTCAGTTATTGATAGAGGTCGAGGCACTGATAATTGATCGCTGGAACTAATGGCTATCACTAAAATCCATACCATGTTTTTCCAGCTACAGGACTGCTGTCATTATGAGAGCGGCCTCTAGGGGTGAATCACTGAAGGCAATTCTTTGTGATTTTTTTCTGCGTGCTGCACAAAGAGGGCTACATTATTTGTATTATTTAAAATGTATTATTTATATAATAATATTTATTAATGAATATATGTATATTTGTTTCCTTTAGCACATTTTAATGATTCATTAATGTTTTTTTTTTTTTTTTTTGTAATAAAGTCCTGTACAATTTTACATGGAGTGTTATGTTGTTTTTTTTATTTAGTATCCATTTTGATGGGTTGATAATCAGGTATCGGCAAGTATGATCCAACCTAGCTATCAGTCGATTACTAGTTATTAACTTAGCATCTAGTAAGCTTCTAGTTATTAACTTTGTTAGATTGACCCACCAACCATAAGTAAGTAAATGTTAAGATTTCAATAGCAATTCATGGGAAACAAATGTCATCATGTTAGTAATAAAGCTCTTATAATTGGCTATTTATCTCTTAAAAAGTAATGCTCAAGTGTGCATAACAAAATAAACTAATCGAGCATTAGGAGGCATAATAAATTAATTTATTATCATCATAAAATCTCCACAATAATACTGGCCCATGTAATTTTCTGTTCCAGACTGACCCGGCTTACCCATTAAAAAAATAAAAGATTATGTTGTCCTCACAGAAAAAACTTCCCTGCATTAAAGGATCCAGATTTGACAAGAACCATGCTTAAGATGGACACACATAAAGAACATAGTGCAAATGAGAATTAGAGAGATATTTGTATTCATGTGTGGCCTCTGGATTTCTGTATCTATGGGCACCTTGATGTTACCATGACAAAACAAAAATGTGTACTGAGCCACCAGTTCCCCCACACCAGCGCTTTCTGGGAATCAGTGCATCCTTAAAAGGTGTAACGCGATACGCGTATTTAATGCTTTGCTCGTTTATTTATTGCCGGCGTTAACAGTGGAGTCTATAAAAGCAGTGAAGGAAATGTAATTTGTAACCTGTGTACGGCTGTTAAGTGAGTAAGCAATAAACCAGCCTAAGAATAGCACTTAATCGGACTTTAGAGGTAAATATATAAAACAAAAAAACAATAACTGTATATAACCTCTGTACAATATATGTACATATTACATAGTATATCTTTTCTGCACATTTCCTCCTCAATGCCATAGCCTTAGAACATTTACCTGTACTTCTTAATGATGTCCACATGTCTCTGCACTGCTATAGCCTTTATATTTATTTATTTATAATTATTCACTGTACATATGTTTACATATATGTCACATGCTGTAAATATGCTACAAAATTATCTGCACTTTTTGCATGATTGCAAAATTTTGCACTTCTGGTAGATCGATAGATCGATCGATCGATCGATCTATCTATCTATCTATCTATCTATCGATCTATCGATCTATCTATCTATCTATCTATCTATCTATCTATCTATCTATCTATCTATCCTCATTGCCTCAAAAAAGTATTCACTGCGCTTCACTTTTTCCACCTTTTGTTATGTTAAAGCCTTATTTCTAAATAGATAAATAATTAGATAGATAAATTAATTATTTGCCTCCAAATTCTTATAATAAAAACTCATAAGGACAGAGTGAGAGAAGTGTGCGTTGAAATATTAGCAAATTTATAAAAATAAATAAATAAATGACGTACATAAGTATTCACAGCTTCTGCTCAATACTTTGTTAAAGCACCTTTGGAAACAATTACTTGAGAATTGAGTTTGATGCTACAAGCTTGACACACCTATTTTTGGGCAGTTTCTCCCATTCTTGTTTGTAGAACCATGGGAAGCATCAGTGCACAGCCATTTTCAGAACTCTCCAGAGATATTCATTTGTCTGGTTTAAGTCTGGGCTACTCAAGGACATTCACAGAGTAGCCACTCCTTTGTTATCTTGGTTGTGTGCTTAGGGTCGTTGTCCTGTTAGAAGACGAACCGTCACCCCAGTCTGAGGTCCAGAGAGCTTTAGAGCAGGTTTTAATCAAGGATGTCACTGTACATTGCTGCATACATCTATCCTTGATTTTGAATAGTCTCCCAGTTCTTGCCGCTGAAAAACATCCACAAAGCATGATGCTGCCACCACCATGCTTTTCTGTAGGGATGGTATTAGCCAGGTAATAAGCGGTGCCTGGTTTTCGCTCGACATAATGCTTGTCATTCAGGCCGAAGAGTTCAATATTTCTTTCATTAGACCAGATCATTTTGTTTCTCATGGTCTGAGAGTCCTTTATGTGCCTTTTAGCAAAATCCAGGTGGGCTGTCATGTGCCTTTTACTGATAAGTGTCTTCCGTCTGGCCACTTTACCATACAGGCCTGATTGGTGTTGTGCTGCAGAGATGGTTGTTCTTCTGGTAGGTTTTCCTCTCTACATATAGAAATGGTGAAGCTCTTTCAGAGTGACCATCTGGTTATTGGTCACCTCCCTAACTAAGGCTTTTCTCCCATGATAGCTCAGGGATGACCAGTGGAAACAGGATGCACCTGAGCAAAGGCTGTGAATACTTTTATAGGTTTTAATATTTGTAATAAATTTGCAAAGATTTTAAACTAATTTCTTTTACATTGTCATCACGGGGTATTGTGTGTAGAGTTTTGAGGGAAATACTGTCTGGGTAATAATGCATTTGGAAATGAGGCTGTAACATTAAATACGGATAAAGTGAAGCAATGTGAACACATTCTGGATGCACTGTGTGTGTTTTTCTGTGTGTGTTTTTTCATACATACATACATACATACATATATATATATATATAATAAAGATATATTATTGTTTGGCAGGTAAGAAATGAACTGTCATGCATTTCACACAATGCATTTTCTACAAAAATAGACCTCACTTTCACAAACAATCACACTGTGTGTACTTTTTGAAAATGTTAGGAGAGGATGCAGTGGCAGTGAGTCATGTGAGCAGGTATTATCTGAGGAGCTTCATCAAGTCTACATGCTTCAGCTGATTGCCAAGCTGTGATCTGGACACCTTGATTTACCGAGTGACAGGCAACAAAGGTGGAGCTTTAAATTCATTTGCTTTAAAATTTAAGTGCTTATTGACCCAGGAACATCTGTCACTTGGGGACGTCTGGACGACCAGCCACTCTGTCGACTGCTAGACAATAGGATTGTTTATATCCTCCGAATCCTGAGGTGCTGCCGAGAGCTAACAGGAGGTGAAGTATCGCCGTGATGTCATGGGTTAAAAGTACAAGGTTGCCTTTCACGACCCTTGTTGCCTGTCACTCAGCAAAGTCAATCAGTCAATGACGAGAAAGAGAGAGAGAGAGAGAGAGAGAGAGAGAGGATAATCCTACTCTGTAATAATAGGGAAGCTGCTAGGTGCCTGCAGGGTGTGGATATGGACCAGAGCCCAATTACTGAATGTAATTAAAGCCTGTGTTCATTTAAGCCACCTACAGTCCACCCGTCTGCTTCTCTTTTCTTTCTTTTCTTTTCTTCTCCTCTTTTCTCATTTCCTCTTTTAGCTAATCGTTCATCTAAAGTGTGATTTTTTTCACCTCCCATGCTGCTCATTATTGTTTGTGAAATTCATTAAAAAAAAGAAAAGAAAAAAAGAAAAAAACTACAACAAAACAAAATATAATATAAATACAAAATAAACCATTCTCAGATTTCATGTTCATTTAACTTTCATTGATCATTACATATATCCCGCTAGTCGAGTCTAGCTTACTGGTGAGCTCAGTTTATTATGATATTTGTGAGACAGTGATAAAACAAGCTGCCACTCGTTTTGGATTTACCTTGAAACAGGAAGTGACATCACTCACCAGTCTGCGTTGGCACCAGCCACAGATGCCGCAGAGTGCCACGAGCCACACGACACACACAGTTAGACCGACTGACACAAGGAACACGCCCAGCGACAGGGAACCTAGAGAGACAGAGCAAAATTAAAAATTTTAATTTTCTGAATTTTGTGCTCCTTTAAAAAAGCACTTAGCACGCGTAGTTTTTTTTTTTTTTTTTTCATCCTTATAATGTTGCTGGACTATTAATAATCTGTAAAAAATACAAATAATACTAATAATAAAAAAAATGGTAAAAGCAATGACTAAAACAAGGAGCTTGTTATACAGCACACCTTATGCTGCATATTAATCCAGGGCAATGATGTGTGACCTGTAATGGCTTTAGCTGCTAACGCAATATTTTAGCTAGCATGTAAAAGGGCCTTTCAACAAATTCTTTTTGACACAGAGACATCTGTTTAACTTTTTTTGAAATAGTTTCTTGGAAAAATACATATCTTCACAGTCGATTGCTAGATTGAGTTTCTCAAACGTTGGCTTACAGTCCTGGCCTACATTGGCTATTAAACAGGTATGTAATGTTTAGGCTAAAGCAGAAATGTGTGATGTATACCTGTTTTAATCAAACTCTTAAAATCTGTATTTATATACAAGTAGGAACTGCAAGTAAGATAAAAAAGAAAGATGAACTGAGATCTTTTGAAGAGGTGTAATAAAAAATATGCTGTACATGGTCATGTTTTGTGGCATAAACTAAAAGAGCTCGCTCTCTCTCTCTCTCTCTCTCTCTCTCTATCTCTCTCTCGCTCAAACCAGACATGTTTTTATAGTGAGATGAGACTTCTTTTGGATTTCTGATGCAGCTCAGATAAACACGAGTTTTTTTTTTTATTTAATCAGGAGAGAAGAAAAGAGAGAATATTATATAACATGGGAGAGACAGGAGGCATGAAAGGAGAACTCACTCTTCCTCAAGAGAAGGAAAAGAAAAAAAAAGGAGGTGGTGAAATGCGAAGACATTTTTTTTTAGAAAAAACCCACAAAATTGAGTGAATTGTGGTGGGTGGATGAAGAAATCAGAGGGTGGGAAAGACGTGAAGGGAAAAGAAGGGAGCGATAGAAGTTACTGACAGCTCTGAAAAATTTTACATTGCCAATGAAAAGCTAAATATGAGAAAGAAAGAGAGAGAGAGAGCGAGAGAGAGAGAGAGAGAGAGAGAGAGAGAGAGAGAGAGAGAGAGAGAGGAGAGAGAAACTAAATAAGCCCAACTTTTCCTGTTCTTTCCTGTTACAAACACAATTAAGTTGCAAGTCACATGGTACCACTGGTTAGCTGGGATAGTTTTTCCCTAATACGGTTAAAACTTTACCCTTAACATGAACTGAGACACACTATAAATGTTTCAACAACGGTTAAAACGATTTATTACATAGTGACCGTATTGAAATTGGGATATGGATTATGTGTCCTTATTGTTGTATGAAAGTTAAGGACACTGCAGTTGTGGACTCCGCCAAGACTCGTTATGGCAGCACAACTAAAAGGGAGAACCAGAAGGTAACACAGACATGAGGGATCTCTGGGATAAGAAACGACCCACCACACCACTGTCAACAAACCCGAGTGAATGTGTGAGAGTGAGGGGACGACAGCATACAAATATCCCAGTTCACCAAACACTCTATATCCATGATCCCTCTGATTTGCTATTTTAACTAAGAAAAATCTACTGATAAAAGACTTGACTAAATAAATATGTTTTCAGCATTGACTTGAACACTGAGACTGTGTCTGAGTCCCGAAAACTGATTGGAAGGCTGTTTGGTAACTGTGGGCATATTTGGATGGATTGGATGTATTGAACAGTAGTCATGTTGTTACAGTTTTCCTTTAATTAAGAATATCTATCCAATCTTCCCTGCTCAAAACAACCACAAACCCTGTTTTACTGTAGCTTTCAGACCGTCCACTAACAGCTTCTCTCCTGTTCCCTGTCTTATATAGTTTTTTTATGTTTGAGGCAAAAATTTCAAATACGGAATTATCTGTTCAGTTTCCGCCAGTTATGCACTGTCCAATTTTTGTGTTTTTGCCTTTTAACTAGCTTGTTGCATAAAAAAGAAAAAAAACATGTACTATACTATAGTCCTATTTGCACAGTACTGTATATTCAGAGTATACAGTAGATTTACTGGTCGGCGCTATCTTATGTGTATTGTCCCACACTGTCCTGTGTTGTCTTGTGTTGCCTGCCTTTCTGTACTGTTTTTCGTCTGCACTGTTTGCACTAGGTTGCACTCGATTCACTTTATGTAGCTTTATGTTGTGTGTTGTATCTCAATGTTGTTTAGTGTAGCACCAGGGTTCTGGAGGAACGTTGTCTCGTTTTTACTGTGTACTGTGTACCACTGTGTATAGTAGAAATGACAATAAAAGCCTCTTGACTCTTGACTTGACTATATACAGTAATATTAAGGCTGCAAAAATAACGCAAATTAATTTCAACTGCAATACCTTTATTAACGTGTGGTTAATTTAGTGTACATTTCTGTTTGACCAAAGTATAAATAAATAAATATAAAAGAGGCAAGATTAAAATCTTCAGTGCAGCACACATCTATTCATGATGTCCTTTCTTTACTCAGACATCAAAAAAAGATCAATTAAAAAAACTCCACTGAAAATTAATTTTCAACCGCTAAACATTTGTTAAACTGATGCATCAAGTCTCAAATAAAGCACTAAACTCCAGCATAATGCACACATCCAGCAATTAAAAACCGTCCGTGTGGAAGCATGGTTTGATGTCCTGACGATTTAAGTTATTTAAAATTAGTAAGTAAATATTTACATGAATACTGTCATGCTCTATGTTGAGTTTCACTAATAATAAACATACATCTGCATAAAGCATCTATATTTGTCCATGCTCATGTTGATTAGAGAATTAAAAACTTGAAAAGTTTTTCTTGATATGATACACGTGTGTGTGTGTGTATATATATATATATATATATATATATATATATATATATGTGTGTGTGTGTGTGTGTGTGTGTGTGTGTGTGTGTGTGTGTGTGTGTGTGTGTTTGCATATGGAACCTCTGAGCTAAAAATAAATATAATCTTACAATCTTATAGGGTAAAGTTGAAAGTTTCTTTAAGGGTGAAAATTATCATCCACGGTGAACACACAACATAAGCCTCCATGGCCAATCAATATCCATGTTTATTTATGTGTCGACTTAATAGCACAGTTAAGGCCTTGGTCATTTGAAGTTAACTTGAAGTGAAGGTCACATGTTGCTCTTGGAGCTCTAAATGTAGATGAATGTATCATAATGTTTTGCAAGCTGAAATATCAAACTTTTTTGACTTTTTTCTTTTTATCGAATCTGCATTTCTTCAGGGGTGAAAAAAGAGTGTACACAAATCCTTCAAACTAACAGTCATATAAGAGCAATGAAACAAATCTACTGGACCACAATTTCCTTCTAAACTGTGTATAGTAATTAGGTTTAGCTTTACTCGTAAAATATAAATGAACTATATAACCTTTTTTAGATGCTTTCACTAATTTTAAGATTTTCATTTTTGAATTTTATTCACAGGTCATGTTCGTTCTTTAATTGTTTTACGTTACATGTTTTTCAAGTATCTGCAATTTTGTCCCGTGTTTTAATCTTTCACAGATCATTCCAGAAAGCGCAAAACTTTACTTTCTTCATTACTGTCTGCAGAATGTCACTCTTTACCCTTTTTTTGTATGTTTTGGAATTGGTTAAAATAACTTATATCTCCCCTTATAATATTGCTTTCTAATTAATGCAAACTGTGTAAATCATAACACCATGATAATTGCTTTATGGGTAGATTTCAAAAATATTTTTACGGTATAAGAGCATCATCCTCACTGTGAAGCATGGTGGTGGTAGCATTATGCTGTAGGCCTGCTGGGACTGAAGCTGTAGTTAATATAGTATAAATCGATATATATTTTAGCACACAGTACTCTCTAGATAAAAAAAAAAAAAAAAAGGTTTTTAGCACAAAAGCAAAAATCTTGGATATTGTTGAGACCTTTGACCATTTAGTATTATTTATTTAAAATGCCCAATTATTATGATAATGGTTTAAATCATGGTCTGCAGGCAAAAAACGCAAATCAAAATAAAAAATAAGGAATAATAACTGGCTATTTTAAAAGCTGCTACTTCAGTACTCATGTGGAATTGTAAATAGAGTTCTAGTTTAACTGCAGTAGCGTTTTCTTAAACATACACTTATAGCTTTCCTGTAGGATTATAGAGAGATACAATATGAAAACACAATTAATTATAAACAATATTAAATCTCTAAATAACATTCTAAAATGTGCATGATTCATGAATAATCCATATACCCAGAAAGCTTGAGAGCCCAAAGAAAGCCAGGCAGGAGCTGCAGGAGACAGCTTCATCATTGGAGAGACAATACTTCTCTTAGCGATCGAATTTTATATGGCATGTTTATTATTACAGTAATTTATGGCCTCCACCTACTTAAAGTGAGCTGCAACCCCGGCAGATGACTGAGTGTTCAGTTTATCCACTGTAACATGCTCTCGAGAGCCTCTCCACTACACTTCCTCCCTATGCTTAATGCTGTCCCGCTCTGACTACTGAAATGTAGTCAATTAATGTGGGTGGAAGCATTTTGTTCGCGATAGCAAATTAATATGTGTAAAATCTTCATGCCAATCAAGCTCGCTGTGTTCCTTTTATAGGTACAGTGCAAGTCAAACGTTTGGAAACACCTAGTCTTTTATTATTTTCGAAAGAGACATGCACGTTGCTTTCATTTATATGCAACAAACTACATAATGTAACAATATGATTTACTTTAACCAAATAATATATATGTATAAATGTACAGATGTTACACTTTTTTACATTTAAAAAACCCTCCCTTTGCATGAAATACGGCTTTACAAACTATTAGCGTAGTTTTTTTTTCCCTCAAATATTCAGCTGAAATATATATATATATATATATATGCCTAAAGGTTTATCCCTGATGAGCAAGCTAGTGGTAACAGTTACAAAGAAAAACTACCTGAGATGGTATGAGAAAGAACCCTTTAGAGAAAACATTACCCAGAAGTAAACCCATCCTCATCTGAATTGCACCTAATATCCATTCATCAAGCTTTCACCTCCATGTTTAACTGTGGTGGTGAGGGAGTCTGGTAACATCTTCTCACCTGTTCTCCAGCTTCATGTGTGTTTTTGCCTTTTACCTAGTTTGCTGCATATAAACAAAAGAAACAATAAAAGACTAGGTGTTTCTAAATTTTTACAGGCTCTGGATATGTTTTCATTCACCTGATTTCAAGAGACATGACAACCACTATGACACAAACTACACACACATAAATACCTTTAAATACCCCCAATGTGAATCTTAGAGGTTATACTACCGCATTAAAAAAAGCAATACATAATTATGATGCCTGTCTTAGTTTTGCCTGACAGCACAATTCTAATTATTATCTGCAATTGTTTACTAGCAATTAGCAAAAAGAAAAAAAAAGCAATCACAGACTGCTCCAAAGCCACATCCTTCTAGCCATATCTTTATATAATGAGTGCCTTCACTATATACATTGCTTGTTATCTCACTGACATATATAACACCATGAGATACAATATCTATCTTTTCTAGTTCCAATGTAAGTAAATAAGAAAGTATTTCATTTCTATAGCACCTTTCTGAAGCAAGCATCACAAAGTGCTTTGCAACCAAGATAAGAGAGAACAATTAAGAAACATACACAAAAAAACATAAGAAACAATTTAAAAAAAAGCAAGTTTAAACAAATACGTTTTCAACTGATTTTACAAGTGTCCACAGGGTCCACAGATTTGAGATTCACGGCAAGAGCATTCTACAACTTGAGAGCAACAGTCACCTTTTGTCTTTAATCTGGAGCTAGGAACCACTAGTAAGATCTGTTTGGAGAATCTCATATTCCTGCTGGAATTCTAAGATTGCAATAATTCATTTATATAGACAGGAGGTTGACCATGCAATGATCTAAACATCAAGACAAGAACTTGAATTCCTAAATTGCCTTGGTTAGGAGCTTAGCAGCAGCATTTTGGACCACTTGTAATTGTTTCAGGAAAGAATTACTGACACGTAAAAAGCGAATTGCAACAAATAAGACAGGAGAGAAAAAAATCATGTATACTCATCTCCATCTCCACTATTGACACAAATCCTCTATTTCGCCAACGTTTCTCAACTAATAAAATAATAATTTACAATTGTAAAATGAACAGGGTCCACTTAAAGTAGGACATCAGCCTTTTTAGTGTAGGACTTCCCTGTTTAAAAAAACAAACACACACACACACACACGCACACACACAAATACCAGAGCACCAATTATCAATGCGTCGTCTTTTGGCCGACAAAAGTTTACTAAATCACAAATGATTTCTGCATTTTTGTCAACAAAACACACAGTAGCTGGCAAACGTCAAATAAAATATGGATGACTTCTCATCAATATCTTAACTGGTGTACTGTCACTCATAGCGATCTCTTCACTTCCTAATTTTTATAGCATCGACTCTAAAATAAAGTCAGCTTTATCTGTTTAGAATTTTCACTGTCAACAAGGAAGCTCTGTCAATCAGACAAAATGGGAAAGGTTTTGTCCGCCCGCTAAGATGTCGTTATATAATGGATTTTATTTTTTTATTTTTTTTTTTTTTTTATTTTTTTTTTTTTTTTTTTTTTTTTTTAGATTTGTAGACTTAAGGTATTGCTTCAGTATTATTAGATAATCCTCCTTTTGTGGCACCACCGATTTTTTAAAGAAACACTTTTGCTGCCACCCACATGCTTTACAGCTGGTACAGTGGAACCCCCTTGTACAAGCAACCTATTGTACGAGCAAACGGAGATACGAGCAACCTCGTTCGCAAAATTTTACCCTGTTTCACGAGCAAATTTCGAAGGCACGAGCAAACTCACTCTGCCGGTTCCCCGTTTACGGCAGAGGGTCGCATCAGTCGCTTAGTTGAAGACGTATCACACTATTTTCTTGTGTGTTTATTTGCTAAAATGAATACTTAATCTGAGAAACAGCTGAATCCATCCGACTAGAGCCAACGGTGCGATGCACCCTGAAAAACTAAAGCTGACCATCGCTCAAAAAACATTGCTTGTTGGCTTGGTGTCTCCCTTGCTTAAAAGCATAATCTACCCAGACAACATTCATCCTGATTACCTTCACACATCAGTCTGGCTTTTTTATGCCAGTCTTTGAGAAATAACGTCTCTAGGTTACGTATGTAAGCCTAGTTCACTGAGGGAACGAGACGCTGCGTCAAATGTTCACACTCTGAAATAATTTGTGTAATCAGTCAAAAATTGGATGTTGGCCATCACCGGTGAGGTGATGTCACGACCAGGAGTATAAAGCGCATATGAGTGAGGGCAGCGGCATATCTAAAAGAGAGAAGGAAGTGCTGCAGGGACGCTGGAGGTGCGGCAAAGAGATGCAGCATCTCATTCTCTCAGGGAACTAAGGTTACATACGTAACCTAGAAGCGTTCCCTTTCAGGAACTCGAGCTCCGTCAAAACACTTTGGGAACGAGTGTCCAATCATGCCAGACTGACCAGTCCCTGCCCAGTGTGTGTCTGTGAACACAGCTAGAGGAGGACCGAGGGGCCAGGAGTGGAACTGCGGTCTAGGTTATAAAACCGCACAAAGGTCAGCGGGGCGGACTAACCCGCAGAGTCACATATGTCTTGGAGGGGAACTCCAGAGGGCCAAGATTTTGAGGCAGACACACTCTGGGTGGGCATGATAGGCCAAAATGGCAGATGCGTAGACTTTTAGGGTAGATGGAGCCAACCCCTTGGTAAACTGTTCCTCCAGGAAATCCAGCACTAAACCAACTGGGAAGTAGAATGGATCCAGCTGATGGTGCTCACACCACGAGCAGAACAGACACCACCTGGCGGCATATGACCTCCTTGTGGAGGGAGCTTTGAAGTGGAGAATGGTCTGTACCACCTCGGTGAAGAGACCAGAAACTTGGAGCTGTGCCCCCTCAGGGGCCACAGCCACAGACTCCACAGCTTTGGACGAGGGTGAAATATGGCACCCCTGAGCTGGGAAAGGAAATTCCTCCTCAGAGATATCTCTATCTGGTGCTCGAGGAGAGCAACCAGGTCCATGAACCATGGTTTGCTTGGCCACCTTGGAGCTACCAGGAGGAGACTGAACTCTTTCCAGAACTCCTGGAAGCAGCACGATGGGGAAAAAGAATACAGACGCAGCCTCGGCCATGCCTGAGCCATGGCGTCCAGCCCCAGCGGGGCTGGAGGAGTGAGGGAGAACCAGAGTGTACAGTGCAACATCTCTTGAGAGGCAAACAGATCTGCCTGTGTTTTTTCAAATTCCTCCAAACCTGCTCCACCGGGGCCGCCATATCCCGGGCCTCAACCCCTGCCTCGACAGGGTGTCTGCTGCCTCGTTCAAATGGCCTGGGAAGTAAACTGCTCTCACAGAGAGGAGTTCCCTCTTGACCCAAATTAGGATCTGGTGTGCCAGCCTGCACAGGGGGCGTGAATGCAGACCTCTTAGATGGTTGATGTAGGAGACCACTACAGTGTTGTCCGTACGGACCAACACGTGGTGACCTCTGAGCTCCAAGAGGAAATGCTTCAGTGCCAGAAGCATGGCCAGCATCTTTAGGCAGTTGATGTGCCAGCATAGATGGGCCCTTCCCACAGACCTCGAATGGAGCCACCACTCATGTTTGCTTCCAACCCGTGAGGGACGCATCTGTTGGTAGCGTTAAGCGACGACTGGGGTCTCCCAGCAAGGGGCCTAGAGATAGGAACCGGGGATCTCTCAAAACATCTTAGGCACGTAGGCCTTGCCGCATGACCTTGACAGTGCGGAGGGGGTTGCCCTTCTGTGAAAACCCACGGGTCCTGAGCCATCACTAAAGGGGTCTCATTTACAGCAGGCCAAGTGGAATCACACTGGACGCAGCTCCGCCCTAGCAGTTTCTTGTATTGCTTAAAAGTGAGAGGCTGCCCTTCTCTTACCTTCCTGACGGCCATAAGGATTGCCACAATGTGGCAGGGAAAGCTGCACATGCAAAGTAGTCGAATCCCATAACAACACCGAGATAGGTGGTTCCCTGTAATGGAGAAAGCACAATCTCACCGGCATTCAGCCGAAACCCCAACACCTTCATGTGAGCAAGAATGACATCTTGATGCCAGATCACCAACTGCTCTGATTAAGCTAGGATCAACCAATTGTCAATGTAGTGTAGACCATTTTGTGTAGGTATGGGGTGAAAGGGCAAGGCTAAATGGAAGAACCCAGAATTGTAAAAGCTTCAGCCCTGGAAGTAAACCTTAGGAACTTCCTGCAAGAAGGTAGGATGCATACATGAAAGTATGCTTCCTGTAGATCTACCGTGACAAACCAGTCCTTGGATCTGATTTAAAGCACGACCTGCTTGAGGGTCAGCAACTTAAACCTGAGTCCCATGAGAGAGCGGTTCAGCTGATGTAGATCTAAGATAGGACACAACCCTCCATCCTTCTTGGGAATTATGAAGTACCGGCTGTATAACCCGGACTCTCGTTCTGATGGAGGGACCAGCTCGATGGCCTCCTTCCTCAGAAGAGTGTTTACTTCTGTTCCATGACCAGAGCCTGCTGAAACCCCGTGAAAACGGGATAGAGGAGACCCGAACTAAATCAAGTAGCCTTGCCCTACGGCTTGTGCAGGACCCAGTGAGACACATCTGAAAAAGCTTTCCAAGCTGCCAGAAAGTGCCCTAGGGGTAACATGTGAATACAAAGTTGAAAGGGGCTGAAGGGGCTAAGCCTATGACCATGATACTTCAGTGTACAGGTCTAAAAAGAATGGGAGATTCCGACATAAAGGTTGCAGCCTGGTGTCAGAAAAGCGCTCATCCAGCTTGCTGGACGGAGGGACTTTCTGCTCATGAGCCAGCCAAGGTATGTAGCTTGGCTATGGCCCAGGTTGCTTACTGCTTATATTATTATTATTATTATTATTATTATTATTATTATTATTATTATTATTATTTCTCTACAAGGAGTAAGAGCACCCCCCCTCGAGGAATACTCTTCAGGAGTGGATCGATCGCTTAGAAAATGCGAGAAGAATGTGTGTGGCACAACGAGCGTGGCGCAAAATGTGCAGATCATGCACAGAATGTGCAGAGAATCTGCGACGAAAGTGTGCAGCCGCATCCCTCGGTAACCTACCTAGCTCCACCCCCAACTCCATAGCTCTATGAGCCTAGCCCGCAAAGTGCCCTCCTCCTCCTCAGGGGAAGAGAGCCGGAGCTTATGCTCCCATTGCAGGGGGAAGAATCCACCAAAAGGCGTGCTTCCGAGCCTGTGAGCAAGTGCTGGACCAAGCAGGTGAGGTTGGAGAAAGGGACAAACCTGTTTTAAAAGCATCCGCGAGGTCCATTTGCAAGCCCAGGAACTGCCGCGATACTACGCCTCAGCAAGAGCGGGGCAGAACCGCGAGGAGCGTGAGCTCTCTCCTTGGAGAGTGCCGCTCAGGAGCAGAGCAGTCGAACCCACTTATCTCGACCTCGGTTAACCTATTAAGTCGATGTTTTTGAAGTAGAACCGACAAATTCTCGCTTTGTCTTAATATTTTCTAATCGGTTATGCATATTTTTTCATGTCGCCAAACCCTAATATCTCGAGCACGAGGGGCTGCAAATTTGCCACTTAACATCGGTTAAGTCAGAAATCCCCCTGCCACAGTCCCTTCGGTGGCTGTCAAACCTCGGCATTCCCCGGAGCACCCTGCTTCTTCTCCCGTGCGTGCCCCCTGCATGGAGCTCCTCGCAGTCCTGCTGATCACACACACCTGACTCTCATTCACTCACTCATCCCATCTCCTATTTAGGCCACTCACCTCCACACACTCGCGGTCCGTTATTGTTTGTGCATGATCGTATGTGTTAGTTCATGTCGGTCTGTGTAATCGTGTATACGTATCCCGCTACGTACCCTTCTTCTCGGACTCCGCATTCTTTCAACGGCACCCCGGATTACCCCGATCCTGCTGTTATCCATGTTCACGTTGTCTGCACCACATTTATCTGTTGCTGCCCAGCGCTGCGCTTTCCATAGCGCGGATCCGTGCATTCTCTGCACGAACTGTCTTTGCTTTCACAGAACTTCGTGGACTTCGTGGATTACTGCTTAGCTACAAGTATTGCTGGATTATCTCCTGAGTATTCTTAATAAACTTTGTTTGCGTTTACTTTTGCGTCCGCCGCCTTATCCGCATTACAGGTTATCTCGATCCGCATGACCAATCAAACAAATTGTGGAGAAAACTTTCAAAAACACGTGCATGCACATTCTCATTTAATAACGCACATCATGTACATAAAGACATTTTAAGCACGTTAATATATTGCCGCCATATTGGTTTTCGATCATCAGTTAGCTTGACGCTTTTTGGCGTCCCCTAGGCCAGCGACTTGACCGGGTTCCACTATATATATATATA
>MU589826.1:4092324-4159029 GCA_024362625.1 Silurus asotus
TTTTATGCTTATGTATGTATGTATACAGTGCCGATCAAAATTAGAAAACAATTTATAAACAATTGAACAATTCTGAAATAATGTCATTTTCACTGCTCAACAGTTGAAGGAGTTTTTGTTCTGTCTATACCATGCTACCAAAACATTATTTCGCAGAAAACACACTGATAAAAATTAGAGAACAGTTTTAGATACCTCCCAGTTATCTTTGTTAATCTGGCACCTGGTGCTAAAGTCCTTGATTATCTGTCAACCCCAATTTAACTGGCAGCCTAACTTCCAGTTTTACTGACTCTGCAAGATGGTGGGCCGTTCTAAAGCCTCCGGCCGCAGGTTGTCCAGATGAAGGCCAAAGGGATGACCCTATCAGCCATAGCAAGACAAGTTGGTCGTTCCAAATCTGTGATTTCAAGAATATTGAATCTTTACAATATCACAAACTCATTCAAGTCCGCCAAGAAGGCTGGTCATCCACAGAAGACAAATACAAGAGAGGACAGGATACTGCGGAGAATCTAAATGGGCAATCATTTCCACACTGCAGCTGGAATTGCTCACAAGTTCAGCGCTGAACAGGGTAAAGATCCGTCTCATCATACAGTGTCTCGACGTTTAAGAGCATTTGAACTGAAAGCCCACTCTGCAGTGACGAAACCTCTCATTAGCAGAAAGAATCAAAAGGCTACACTAAGCTTTGCTGAGGAGCATGTTGTGTGGACAGAGGAGAACTGGTCCAAAGTTCACTTCAGTGATGAAAGCAAGTTGAATTTATTTGGGTCCGATGGAAAACATTATGTTCAGCGACAAACTGGAGAAAGATTGAACCCAAAGTGTGTAAAGAAGTCAGTGAAAAGTGGAGGAGGAAGTGTCATGGTTTGGGGCATGTTTTCTGCAGCAGGAGTTGGGCCTCTTATACAGCTACATGGCAGAGTGAATGCAAATGTTTATCAGAACCTTCTTCAACAACATATGGTTCCTTCCCTGCGTTCATCACCCAATCAGCCCGCAGTGTTCATGCAGGACAACGCTCCATGTCACACAGCAAAATGAGTAAAGCAGTTCCTTGAAACTGAAAACACTGAAATAATGACATGGCCTGCCCAGAGTCCTGATCTCAACCTAATAGAGAACCTCTGGAAAATCCTTGGCGATAAAGTTATGGCCAAGAAACCCACTACAGTCACCAAACTGTGGAGGAGACTGGAAAAAGAGTTGACCAAAATCACACCAGAGCAGTGTGAGAGACTAGTGCTGTCCTGTGGCCGCAGATGTGCTAAAGTCATTCAAGAGCAGAGGCCTGTACACTTCCTACTAATTGCTGACTGTTGTAACCTTCAGAAACTTTTGTTGTAATCTTTTTCCATGCTACAGTCATTGTTGTTCTCTAATTTCGAATATATATATATATATATATTCCCAGCCATGATTCCCAACACAAGAGGAAGAGAGGAAAAGCAGGATGAGGAAGGATGGGAACAGTAAGTATTTACAGAAAAGTATTTAAAATCTTTGCAAAACACAGAAAAAGAATTATGAAGGTGCAAGAGAAGAAAAGAACAAGAAAGGTTACAGTGCTATGGTGCACTTTTCAGGTTCCAATTTGGCATCCTACCATGCGTAGGCTTCTAACTATCAGGGTCGTTTTGCTAAAAATGAGTGACGAGAGGAAAAAAAAAATTATAATATGCTTTATAGTATGATGTACCTGATCTGCCATGAGTCACTCAGGTGATGCCGATTATTCAAAAGCAGCGCTGTGTTGGGGGTGTAGGGGCAACAATTTCGTGGGAAATTTGTATGCATGCGTCACACATCATAAAGGAAGCAGACACACCAACATCAGGCACAAAAGAAGTCTGGCTGCACTCTGCCTGGCAGGAGTCACAGCCAATCAGGGCTTGTAAGAATATACATAATGCAAACAGGAGTGAGAGAGTCAAATAGTCAAATACTTTTTTACATACAGTGCATACATACTAGGGATGGTTTAGATTCGCTGATTTGCATCGGCATAAAAGCTAACGATGTGATGCATCGATTTAATAAAGTGTGCAAGTTGCCATTTGTATCACAATTAACTGTTTTTAACATATATGCATAAGTACAATATGTTTATATAAGTTTATATGTATTTATTGAAATTTCAGGCTATAAATGATGTACTACAACTTTAAAATAAGATCTGGACATAATACCGCATGCACTGCAATTCGGAATCGTGGAAAAGAACAGGAGTTGTGAGAGTGTAGACAGAGAGAGAGAGAGAGAGAGAGAGAGAGAGAGAGAGAGAGAGAGAGATACACTGTTAAATCAGATTTGGTTAATGTATGAATTTCAAACTGTGATGGCTGGACGACTGGATCAAAGCATCTCCAAAACTGCAGCCCTTGTTCCAGGTCTGCAGTGGTCCGTATCTATCAAAAGCGGTCTATGGAAGGAGCAATGGTGATCTGGTGACAGGGTCATGGTGTTGCCAAGGCTCACTGATTCATGTTGGGAGTGAAGGCTGGCCTGTATGGTCCGATCCAACAGACGAACTTCTGTAGCTCAAACTGCTGAAGTTAATGCTTGATTGGCCAGGACTGTTTTGGCAGCAAAATGGGGAGCAACACAATATTAGGCAGGTGGCCATAAAGTTATGCTTTATGGGTGGCCAAAAAGTCTGGTGGGTGTACACACAGATTTATATCCCCTTTCAAATAAAACACAAGACCTAGAGCAAACCAACGGCAAAACCATGATAAATAAGAAGCTACACACTAATAAAGACAATGATCGGAGAGTGTGACCAAACCAGAGCTGGGACAGTGTGTGTGGGGGTTTCCTCCTTACTCCCAAAACAAAAATGTTGATTAGTCTAAACTGCCTCTAGATACAGCATTTAGCAGGAGTAATAATCCCAAGGGTGACGTGATTAACCTTTTTCCAACGGTGCTGGAACAAAAGCTTCAGGCACAATATGCACCATATGCAACGTATTTCCACACCGATCAAGACTGCTGTTCAAAAATGAAACGAAAGTAAATAGAAATGATAAAGTCAGCTTTTCTATGCAGCTGCACCTGTTCAAGCTCATCAGGTGCTTTCTCTCTCTCTCTCTCTCTCTCTCTCTCTCTCTCTCTCTCTCTCTGTCGTTTAATACGACATTCCTCAGGTTTACAGCAGGCACACAAGTGGACAGGATTTTTAAATGAATAGGAATCAGGATGCACAGATCAATGGCAACAGCACGAGAATCACTGGAACTAAGGTTTGTAATTATGTTATAGCACATACATCCCTGTCAAAGAACAACTAAAAGGCAAACAAACCCTTGTTTGCGTAAAAGAGAAAACAGTGTCAGCCATGCGGGGAATATTCAAACCAGAGAGCACCTTCAGAAATTAGTCCTTTCTAAAATCTTGTTTAAATCACATGCTTTTGTTTAAAAAAAAAAAAGAAAAAAAAGATAAATATTTTTTACTCTTGTTATAAAACACACCCCATGATTATATTAAATTTCCCAAAGACCAAATCGTTTGTATGTAATATTGACTCTAACAGTATTCTCCAGGACAGTGACTCTACATAAAGAATACTACAGGTCATAGAGCATTTGTGAATGCTCCCCAAGGCTAACATTCCCAGTTCAGCGAGCTTTACCAAGCCCCGGGTCATAATGGCAGTGTGTGATAAATGGCTCCACGTCATTTCTCATCGGCCATTTTTCAGCTGCTGCCAAGGAAGCTCTGGCAGGTTTATGACAAATCAGTGACATGATTATTTGCAGCCAAGACACAAAAAAATTGTACACTGAGTCGATCTTCACCCCCAATCGCTCAGCCATCTTAAAGAAATGTCCTTTATCATCCAGATCCTCTCAATGATAAGTGATGATATGGAGAAAGCAAGGCACTTATATTTGCGGTTCCACATATCTACACATACACTTGTGTGATGCAATAGCAAGTGTCCTTGTTCACAGGGAAACATACAACACAACACAGAACAGACATTTTCATGATGATGGACTATGATACCATCCAGGTTTATCATGCATGATCCTGCAGATTCTTACTTTTATGTGATTTCCACTAGAGCAAGCAGGTCGACTTTAAGGAGAACTGTACGTTAGCGAATATTTGTGCTTTCAGTGTGTAAATTGAACTGTGTTACAAGGTGGTATTCAAGGTGGTTACAAGGTGGTATCCAAACGTTTTGAGACTAGCTCTGTTTACAAGAAAGTAGTTTATTTATCTACATTTACACACTATCAACATTAAAATAGCCCCCTTGCACAGCAATACAACGTTCCAGCATTCCTGGAATATGTCCTTTGAGACCTTCTGCGATTTGCGCTGAGTCACCACAATGGTGTCAAAATCGGCTACCTTTGAGCTGGATCTTCATCTTTGAGAAGAGGGCGAAGTAAACAGCAGCCAAATCTGGCTCATTGGGTGGTTGCAGAATTGAGATCATGTGGATTGTTCTCCGACAGTCATCATGCACAATTTGCCGAATGGTTTTGACATTTTCAGGTTTTAAGATCGTTCAAGGTCTTCCTAATCTCGCATCGTCTTGAAACACCGAACAAACGAACAAACATTAAATCTAAAAGCAGCAAATAACAGCAGCAGTAAGCGATTACATTTTAGTCACTTTTGTGGTTTTCAGCTTATGATTGTGCATTTATAACACAAATGTTGATTTAAACAAATTGCTTCACCTTTCATTCTCAACTGCTGGTTTGTTTTGTTTTTTGTTTTTACACTAAGAAACAACCCAGCATGAGGGAATTTCTTTGAAGGATAAATCCTGCATGCACTCCTCAACAAGCAGCCACTATAAACTTTCAAATGTCTAAATTAAAGATAGCTAAAATCAATATGTGGCTTTTGCATTTTTTTAAGTACACTTTTATACATGAATGCCCTGAATTATGGTTTTATATAGTTTTAATAAGCAAAACATCTTATTTAAAAAATATACAGTTTTAATCTGATTAATTGAAAAAAACAATCACCCCATTAATCTATTATCAAAATTATCGTTAGTTGCAGCCTTAATGTAGGCCATTAAATGTTTTAATTTGTCTGAAATGCATTGGAACCATTGCAATAATACGAACTTCCAATATTACATATCTAAGTTGCTTGTGTATGTTTATAAAAAAAAAAAAAAAACAGAAAATAGAATGTACAGACAGACTTTCCCGACATACTATTCAAAGTGTCCCAGCATTGCAAACAATCCCGAACAATAAAGAAGGACATTTGATTAAAACCAGCTCTCCTGAATGTCCGAGGCATCTGCTGGTAAACATTAGCGATTCTGGAACAAAACCAAGCACGTGGCAATGCTCGCTCTCGCTGGAAGGCATTCAGACGTTCAATTACGAGGTTCAGCCGTCTTTTGCCTTCCTCCAATTTCTAAATCTAATCTTCTGGACTCCATTTTCCTCAGGGCTTCTTCATTAGGTTTTTTTGATTGCAGTCGCACCAAATGCAGGTAATTGCTATTGTGAGATCACTGATTCATTAAAGAAATTACATATTTGTAAAGCATCTTTTTTTTTTTTTTTCTCATCTCTGAATGTTTGTGTGGTGTTGTGGGGAGGAAGAGATCTGCCACCTCAGACAATTTATTCAGTTGCTCTGAATGTTGCTAATGTCCTCAGCACATGCGTCAGGCCAGTATTTGGTAACTCAACATCAGTGGCATGGCAGAATCCCCCAACCACCAGTAGCAGGCCATCAGGTCAAGCAAGGACTTCTCTGCTAAACCCTCAGCCTAAACCCTTTTAAAATCACTGAATTGTTTAATATTTTTTTCCTAAATAAGTATTAAATAATTCCCAGTAGTATAATTATATAAGTCGAAGTGTGAGTTTAGGTTAGAGTTTTTATCAATCAGATTTCAGCCATCACATCATATATTGCTGAGATTGTAGGTATCCACCATAATGGCTTTAAAAAATAATTAAAAAAAATATATACCATAAGATAAAAAAACCTGTGTGCAGCTGGTCACGCACAATAAATGAGAATGAAGCTGTTGCTTCAGCCAATCAGATTCTGAGCTGGAGTCACTGAGGCCCTCTAGCAGGCGTCCAATCATGTTAGCATTTACGCATCCTTTAATTGGATGGTCTGAGAGCACACTAGTTAAAGCTCATAAAACTCCATCTGTGCAAACTGCACATGCTGAAATATATTTGAGCTGTGTTTTTTTCATTCTACAAGGACTAACAGATTAGAAGAAATTGATTTGGTCGCAGATACACTTACGAGAACATTTACAAGTCAGACTTTTCATGAAGAGCAGGACATTGTAAGGAAAGGTCAGCCAAAACAGTTCATAACAGTTGTTAAGCTTTTTAATGAACCATTTTTAATTTTGTTTTCTCGCCTGTAGAATTTGTTAAAAAACACACAATTTGTTTTCATTTCATACCCCAGACAAACCTGAATTCCCTGAAGAAATTCACAAAGTGCACGGAAACCCAGAAAACCTTTTAGAACATTAATATTTATGCTTCACCCAGGATCTCACTATACTTGCTTAGATGGCAATGAAGGTGAAGATGGCTAGAAGCACAGATCAACAACATAAAGGTCGTGGGTTTTTTCTTACCTCGCTGATGAAGATGGACAGGGAACAGACACACAAAACAGTATGCAAAATTTATGCTAAAAAACCCTCCACTGCAAAACAGCTAACGCAAGCAAAGTCTTAAAAGCACCGTGACCTTGTGTAGTGGCTCATGAAATTCTCAATGCTTGTCTTTATTAAAAAAAAATAACCATGTACTCTGTAGCGCTGGTCATATATTGAAGTATTTCGTGTTAGGGTAAGTATCTCCCTCATAACACTGAAATGAAGTACTGAGCAAAAACTAAACACTATAAAAATGTTTCGCATGCTTTTAAAACATTAAAACTCAGACAATATCGTTTTCCCTCCTGAGACTCAGCTTGATTTAGTAATTGAATGATGCATGGGATTGAAATCACACTGCGATTAATTTTGCTATAAGAGCGCATCACATTTTAATGAACAGCACCCGCTTTTAAACCTTTCACAGTTACATTTTATATTATGGAACGTCCGTGAGATAAATGTCTTCTCGTTACTACTAACATTATACATTTGTTTTATCACCAGGCTCTTTCTTTTTTTTGTTGCTAAAACGATTAAAAACCACACTTTGTGAATTATACAGTGAAAGTCCTCTGTTTCTGACCTTTGCAAAGCAGGGACAACTGAGACTCGTTCCACAAATGTAAAATAATTGCCTGCTTCACAATATATTTGAAAACACATTATCTTGAGCTCTTTGTTACTACATCCCTGGGTATAATCCGTTACTATAGTTACTATAGAACATTAGTAGATTCTTGCAAAATAGTACAGGCCAATGGCTATATTGAAGAAATAAGGGAAAAAAACTAGCCATATAATCTGTACCACTATGCACCACTGAAAAGATGAACAAATACAAGTTATGCAGTTTTGTTACAAAGCAGGAAAGCAAACAAACCAATGGATGAGGCTGTGATGATTAAGAAACGTAAGGTAGGCAAATACTGGACAAGTATAAACTACTGTGAGTAATCAGCTCATAAAAATGTATAAATTCAAAAGGTTCAGAAGATAAACCAATTTCCGATTGACCCTCTCAAATTATCCAGCAGAGTTCAAATTCACTTGGCAAAATTTACAAACTCTTACTAGTTACATGTGCACACAAACCCAGAAGTGAATGCAGGTCTCAGTTCTGCTCAAACAGCTGTTTTAGCTTGTGCTAACTGCACTTTGTTTACAAAAAAATTTTATATTTATGGCACTTCATCATCTATAATTTATGTTTTTGAGCAATATTAACTTTGATGATTGACAGTAAAGCTCAAAGTGTCTTCTTTCCAAAGATATTTAAATTGTGTATGTAGCACATTTTTCTCAAAAACTGTTAACATTTAAAGTTATGTAGGGCATTTTAGTTGTGAGTCCTATAATTTGGGCTGGGTGGGGTGGGGAGGGGCGAACCAGACATAGTCTCAGATGAATGTTTGTAGGAATCTTATTTTGCAGAATATCTTTGTAGAATCTATAATATAAACTAATGAGACAGGTGGCTTTTAACACATTACTTTTCTAGATTGCTCCAGGATTGATTTCATGTATTTATATATGAAGAAAATTTTTTTTCAATTTAGGAAATAAATGTTCACGGTACTTCATCATCTATAACCTTCTATAACATTTTTTTGAGCAATATTAACTTTGAATAATGAACAGTAAAAGTGCAAAAGTGTAAAGATATTTAAATTGTGTATGAAGCCCACTTTTATCAGGAACTGTTAACATTTAAATTTAGGAGGGGCGTTTTAGGCTGTGAGTCTCAAAATCTGTGCCAAAGGCTAATGAGGACAGTAAGACAGAAATTGACCAGTCCATGTGGCATGACAAGGCGTACATATTGACATGAGGTTGTAATGAAGGCTGTCTTCAATTTGTAGGTAGGACATATGCTCTGGATTAACTCACCCACCACTTCTTTGAATTCAGCATAACATGCAGGAATCAAATATACAGCCCAGCTGGTCACTGGGCTGTATATAGGCAAATTCACTATATTGGATTGGAGGAAGATCAGTGGCTTTGTTTTTCATTCAGTCCATGATGTTCCTATGGAATGCAACACTGAATCCATGAAAAAACCCAAGATGAATTTCACAGGATTAGCGATATTGCAAGATTCCATACCCAGATAGTACCCAGTGCTTAAAATAGACATTTGATAGGATGAACTTAATTCTTAAATGATTATCAGTGTAGGTGTCTATGAAGTTTTTAACCTGCACATTGTTGAAGAGCACTGCATCAAGAAAGACACTATCTGAATATTGGACCATAAGTTTGAAATTCGTTTAAATGAAATAGTAAAAAAAAAAGAGTAGATAGAGAGAGGTACCTTACAAAGAATTTTTACCACATTTGTATTGACAGTGTGACATGGGGATGTACAGATAAAAAAAAAAAAAAAACACCATCCGTTATCAAAGGTTGATGGCACAATGAGAACGAGCTGTGATGAAAAGCCGTAATTTCAGGTTACGCTTAAGTAGTGTCTGCCTGAAAGCTTCTGAAACAGGTGGTTGCCCTGGTGGGTGGGGTCACTTGCAGTTTTCTGGCCATGTATCTTTGCCCTAGTGGTTAACAGTTCATTAACAGGGGTGAGAAGGATTCCAATGATCCTCTCAGCAGTATGGATTACTCATACTAATAGTTTCTTGGACTTGTGTGATGGAAAATGTGAACATGCTCTAAATGATGGCTTCGGAATACTCCATTATTGGGTGAGATACATTAATACATTGCCTCAAAAACATATTCTGTTCCGCCTCCTTGACTAGGCATGTGATGTCCACAGTGTAGCGGTGGGGCAGCTGATAAACACTAGTAGGTGTAACAGTCTTGAGAGCCATATGCTTACACGATCATATAATGAACAGCCACTGTCATTCAAGCAGGATGGGTTCATTCAAGTGCCTGCTGGTTGAGCAGTGGGATGAGCTGAGCTATTTTTTCTATGTCAGACCTGATCTCTAGACAAGAGAAATACAGTGAACATTGTGGGAGGAAACCTTGGAGCTTGGAAGAATTTCCATCATTGTTGTCAATGACAATTCTTGCAAGTGACATCAAAGCCTCTTACCGTAAGTTGAAGCTGGCAGGGTTTCCGATGGTAGGAGGATTGCAGAGATTTGCTGTTGATATTCTACTGGGCCAACTACATGACTTTAAACAGAGGGTTTGGTGGACTTTGCTAAAGAAGTAGCTGACTTTAGCCATATTTGAACATCTACATGTACTAGTTTATTTTATATTAATTTTTTTAGCATTTGAAGGATATAGCTAGAAAAGTCTTTATGTATTAGACCATAGTTTGCAAACATGTAACAACGCTGCATTATTAAGTCATCTTGAACAAGTCTGTTGACTAGATAAAATTCTATTCTGATTTTATTGTATACTGAAATGAAAATGTAAAGTATAAATGATTTAATGTTCACATGCTTAGCTTGCTTGTAGTTACCTCAATCAGTGTTTGTTTCTGTAAAGATAAACAGCTGCTACCATCATCCTGTGCTTGAAAGTTCGATTTGAAAATGCTTGATCATTACGAGTAAAGCTCGACAACATGGCTGAGTAAGAGGTGGTAAGGTTAAGAGATGCCCTACTTCCTTTGGAAAATTTACATAATGTTCCTCTAAGCCAAGGCCTATTTAGACCAGTAAAAGTCTAAACAGAGCTTCTGGAAGTCCCTGAAGGGCTAACAGTCTGGCATCTGCTACCGGCGTCATCAACAGTGTATCTATATGAGGAAAGAAAGAAATAGAGCACAGAGACTTTTTTTTTTTTTTTGCCTCATCGACTTTTCTGACAGAGACAAAGTGAAGAGCACCAAATTATTTGTTTTCTTTTTATTATTTATTTATTCAACAGTGATTCATCCTGACAGGTTGCTGAGGACATGTTGCCTTTGTGTTAGCATCTAATCAGAATCTAGACAGTGGGGGGAAAATATGACGAATGATACGTTACTGCATTGAGTTATTTTATATTTCCGTAATGATAATCTTATACGGAGAAACTACAGATTATTATAGTTTTCACACTGAAGGGGTTATGGCTCACAGCTCTTTAAAATACTGTTGGATTTTTATTTATGTGGTTTTATGAATGTCAATTTTTACCTGAGACTGCTATTCAAATAATCACAAATACATCCAAAGTGTCTGTTTCATTACAACTGTAAAAGTATTTTATATACGAAAAACAGTGATCACTCAAAAATATAGTATTAATTTAGCAAAAAAGCAAAGGCTTTGTCCCTCTTATATAATGATTAAAGCAAGACATTTTAAAGAGCAAGAAATTGTTTTTGTTTTTTCTAAAAATAATAATAAAAAAAATTCTGGGTAATAAACAACAAAAATAAATAAATACAAAGTTTCTCAAACAGAAACAATTTCCCCTTATATTAATGGCTCTATTGCTTTCAGCTCTAAAACAATAAACAATTCCAGGCCAAACATAACTAGGATTAGACACAGGGTTTAGCTAGGGCAATGGTCTGATGAGTGTACTGTGGCTAGAAGTGGCTCAGCTGTAAGCGGTCCCATTTAAATAGAGAAGATCATGAAAATTATGATTTTCCAAAATAAATACGCTTAAAACAGTAAACATTGTTAAAATCAAACATTCCCCTATTTTCCCATTCTGTTTAATGCATTTTAAACACCTCTCCTTCCGTTATACAGGAACATAGACCCGTCCATTCACTTTACAACTATTCAGCAGTGGTGGACAGTAATGAGTTCAATGTCATTTGTTACTGTACTGAAGCAGCTTTTTGCGTATCTGTACTTTACTGAAGTATTTTCATTTGGGGTCACTTTTACTTTAATTTCACTTTTCCCAACAACATTTTGTGTTATCAGTCGTTCCTTTTTATTTATGAGCGGATAAAAAGATACATGGTCAAGCCACCAATCAGGGTAGAGCGTGCGATCTGGTTTGAACTTGTTTTAAATGCCGCTTGGTGATATCTACTTAGCACTAACATATGTATTTCAGCGTTAGTTCCACAGCAAGCAGAACATTTTAAGAATAATAAATGATGGAATTTTAACTTGCCACAACAACCATGACCTTATTTGTGCCTATTTTTTTAAGTTTTAGAAAAAAAGGTTTGGGGCTTATTAGCAAACAGTGTTTGATTAATTGATATCATTCTATTAATAAATTGGTGTGCTAACAGTAACATTAGAATCTTTTTACATAAACTAAGTTGGTTAAGCAACAGTCTTGGGACCACAATGAAATATGACATTATAGCAATAATCAATCATAGTAGTTTGGATACTTAAGTAAATTTGGACGATAATACATTTGTACTTTTACTCAAGTAAAAGTTTAGAGGGAGCACTTTTAATTTTACTGGAGTAATATTTTACAGAGTGTATCTCTACTTTTCCTCAGGTACATGGTTTATGTACTTCATCCAAGACTGCTTTTTACATTAAAGTCAATGAAAGAGTCAGTGGAGTCAGTTAGGGGTGTGATACTCCTACATTCCTCAACATTCAGTTATTTTTTCTTTTCTTTTCAGACCAGTCTAGGCTTTGAGGTGAAGATTTTGGTGTCATGTTTAGGTGGAAATAAACCATAAGGATGCTAATGGCATATATAATCTATCTCTCTGTGTGTGTGTGTGTGTGTGTGTGTGTGTGTGTGTGTCTGTGTGTGTGTGTGTGTGTGTGTGTGTGTGTGTGTGTGTTTTAATTTGTTTTAATGCACATCCAAATTTGTTGTAGAAGTGACAGGCAAAGATGGAGTTAAGATGCAAAAAAAAGTGTATTATTAGAAATAAAAACAAAGACATTAAATATGTTTCTTGTTATCTTTTGATTTGTGGCTTGGCTGCTCCGCTCAAAATTGCTTATTAAAATTATTGACTGCTCTCTCTCTCTCTCTCTCTCTCTCTCTCTCTCTCTCTCACACACACTCACACACACACACACACACACACACACACACACACACACACACACACACACAATATCTATTTCAACTTCGATTTCAATTCCCCTCTCTCATTTCAAATAGAATAAAGTAGCATTAGCCAAAAATCCAATTATAGCCCGATTGCAAATAAATAAATAAATAAAAGGGCTCAGTCTCGACTCCGTCTTGGACTCATCCCCCGTTCGTCAATCCCGAGACTCTGATCCTGTTAGGCTCAGCTGCGCGACCACCGGTTCACAGACCTGTTTACTTTTCTGCATATCCATATTGTCTTTACTCTCCTACCTTCCTGCCTAATACAGCACCATGTAAATACAGCCTTGCTCTTCTCTTTCACTTCAGAGTTCATAGAACATAAAAACAGCTGATGTTTTTTGATGACTCCAGAATTATACATATATCATTCCGGTACACAGTGACAGTGGTGGACAAAGTACACAATCCATGTACTTGAGTTAAAGTACATGGATACACTTTTAAAAATATTAATTCTATTACTACTGAAGGATCCAAAGTACTATGATTTATTGTGGCTATAATGTTCCTTTTATTATAAGACTCTTCATTAATCAACTATTTGACTATTTAGTCAAACACTGATTGACTTCTATTAAAACATTTTTAGAAGCCCAAAATCTTTAAAAGTATTGTGCAAATAAGGCCACAGGTGTTGTGACAAATTACAGTCAGGAGTTCCTTACATCGTTTATTTCTCTCGATATGTTGTCCTTGCTGTTTAACTGACGCTGAACTGTATGTTTGTGCTGACTGGTTACCACCAAGCGGTAATCAAAACAAATTCAAAACAGAGCGTGCGCTCTACCCTGATTGGTGGCTTAAAAAGGATGCTACTGATTTAGCAAAATGTAGTTGTATATTTGAATTTGAAATGTAGTGAAGTTAAAGTCTCACCATGGAAATACTTTTTAACATTTACTTCCTTAATATCCAACACTGCACAGTGAAGTTCCTCTACTACAAGGTCCCTGAGCCTGACTATGAGGCTTTTGTGCCTTTCTTTTGGATTGTGGTTTCAATCCAGGGTGGTTTTCAAGGTATCTTTTTATGTCACAGGGGCTTTTTCATGACAGGAGGAACTCTGATTGTTGCTGCTGAAATACAGAATCTACAGAATGTCCATGTCTGAGGCAATGTTCACAAGGAATTTTTGACGAGCGTCCAAAAACATACTTATATAGTACGTGGGCTGGTTATGAGTGAGTTTGCAAGTAAAGATCGATTTGTTTAGTTTTTTGGTATTTTGTGCTAAATAACCCTGTGAACACAATGTAACAACAGCACCAAGGAAAACATCACACATTCCTGCAGCCCTTCCTCACATTAGTGTAAAGAACGTGTGTCTCCTGTCGGATATCGCATGACCATGTAACAACAGGCTGTGTGAAAATACGAAGCGTAATTGAATGCACCAGCATGTCAGCGTAACTGAAACTGATAGGAGATTTTATAATATCTGAAAGACTCTCCAGTCACTCTGGGTCTGAGTACCAGCTGTGAATGAGGGGAGGAAAAATGCAAGGCAAGACGGGAAGAGGGGGAAGAAGAGAGTGCAAGCGATAAAATTAAGGTCAGAGAAATGATGGAGGGCAAGGAGGAGTGAGACAGATGCTGGCTCCAAGTGTCAGAGTGGCTCTTGTTCGACATGAGAATACAGAATGAGTTTCTTGAATGGATGGAGAGAAGAAGATGGCAAAAGGTTGGAAATTCTTCCGTTCGTCCTGTTCAGAATGTAATACACATTTAGCCAAAGCATCAATAAGTTGTGTGTGAACTGTTATAGGAATATCATTATACATTGTAAAATACAATTTGAGAGCTACAAACATGCAATCCAAATCTTTATTCAGTTGCAAGTTTAGAAATCGATTCCCAGTGCAACACAAATCCAAAGCACAGTCCCTGATTAGAACAAAAAAAAGCGAACAAAATACCCATTCGGACAAATGTGATGGAAAAAATATTTCAATACATTTATTTACAATAAAATGAGAGTTTTAGTACATTTTTTATATATTTGTATATATAATTAAAAAAAATTGTAATGTATGTACAAAGAATATGAAAAGTTTTCAAGATTTTTGTGAAAAAAACAGGATAAGTGATGTCTGTCATTAAACTAATGACAATCAAGTGTTAAAGAAAAAAGAAAGCACCCTTTATTGTCATTGGTTTGCTGCTTAAATGTTCGCACCTGTTTCATGTGATCCTGTATTTATCCCCAGTCATTTTGTTTCTTTACTCTTGGCAACAATTCTTAGTTTTCAAGACAATTTGTCCTTTACATATTCAGTGATGTATTTGTTTTGGCAAAATCCTTTTTAGGGGGAAAAGCAATTATTTAAACTCAACCACCTGTGAGACATTAATCGTTTAAAAATTCATGTTTCCGAGCTCGGGATTGAAGCTGTCAGTAGAAGCAGGTTCAGCTCCAGAGGGTTATTAAGGCAAGTGTCTTCTCATATACGCATTCGTAACAAGCCCCGGCTGAATTGTACGCAGCGATGCTTATGGGGTTCAGCAGCAAAGCAGATGAACATGCTGACTGTGAGATTATCTGTCAGAGTGAAATCAAGTGCTAAAGCGTGCATGGCGATCATAACGCTTTTCCTTTTCAATAGAAACAATGGGCGAGTTAAGGAGCTCAGATGGCAGGCGAGTAAACATGAAATTACAATTAACATGAAATTAGAACTTTGCACACTCTGTGTATTTAGCAGTTTACACTACACACAATTTTTTCCTCCATGTACATGTGTGTGTGTGTATATGTGTGTGTGTGTGTGTGTGTGTGTGTGTTTGTGTATTTGTGTATAATAATAGCTAGGGTTGCAAAATCAAACACATTTTTAAGATTGATTAACTTTCTATCGGCTTCTCCCATTAGGGGTCGCCACAGCGGATCATCCACATGTTTGATTTAACACATGTTTTTACGCTGGATGTTTCTAACGCAACCCTCCCCATTTATCCGGGCTTGGGACCGGCACTAAGAGTGCACTGGCTTGTGCAACCCTAATGGCTGGGGTTGGTTCCCTGACCGGGGATCGAACCCAGGCCGATTGATTAATAGGTAATAACTGGAATATATGGGAACTAACAGGTATTGATGTGAATAAAATGGAAATTAACAAAATTGCAGGTTAGCCTATAACAGGCATCTTAAATGTAATTTCAGTTGAATTTCTACCCTTCACATACATTAATCACATGCACACAGCACACCTACTACAGGGTCATTGAGGCCACACACCTACATGCACTGTTTATTTCTCCATAACATCATTTTTTGAATCCTGCACACAAAATAATGTCAAAAATGTCCATTTTGGCGAGTATTCACGTTAATTATTATATACATATTACATAAACATGTAAGCTATTGTTAAAAAAAAAAAATACCAGCATGTAAATCATGTTATCTGTATTAGTTTAGGATGCATGCCGGCTGATGACCAAGCAAAATGTATATATTTATATTTGTATATGATACAGTTAATATGAATTTAAACAGATTTCCATTTAATTCCCATTCACATACAATTCACATACATTCCAGTTTTCTCACTTAGAATATTTTCAGAACCCCAAGAATATCTGACAGTTACTACTAAATTTTATCTAAATATGACCATTTCCAACCCTCCGCTATCACATCACATTTCGAGTGTCTATAACACAGTCAGAAAAAAGCACTTTCTTTCTTCTTCTGCATACATTAAATCTGGTGCTTTTAAAGTATTAAATGATTCCTATAATTAGCACAGTTATGAAGTAATGGACAGTAATGAAGGAAATGTAATTCATTATTGTACTTGAGTAGCTTTTTTGCATACCTGCACTTTACTGAAGTAGTTCCATTTGGGGAGACTTTTACTTTAATTTCACTACATTTCAAAATCATCTTAATTTTTTACTTATCTACATTTTGAAAAATCAGTCGTTACTTCATATTTACAAGTGAACAAAAATGTGACAGCAAGCCACCAATCAGGGTAGAGCGTGCATTCTGGTTTGAACTTGTTTTGATTGCCGCTTGGTGGTATCTACTTAGCACGAGCATACGAATACACTCTCTCCACAACACCCGTGGCCTTATTTGCGTGATTTTTTATGTGGTTGAAGAAAAGGTTTAGGGTTTTGCTCATGATAATTTTAATAGATATCAATAAGTGTTTGTCCCATTAATATCATTCTATCAATAGATTAGTGTGCTAAGGGTAACATTAGAGTCTTTTCACTTAAACTGAGTTGATTAAGTAATAGTCTTGTGACCAAAATGATATGAACATTATAGCTATAATACAGTTAATCATAGTACATTTGAGGCAAATACGTTTGTCTTTTTTCTTAAGTGAAAGTTTAGAAGGAGCAGTTTTACTCTAGTAATATTTTACCTTCTGTATCTTTTTAACTTTTCTTGATTCTCGGTTTGTGTACTTCATCCACCACTGAATTTCATATAATCTATGCAGAAGAGAGCAGAAAGCACTGTCCTCTGAGAGTACACAGTATATATTTATACAAAATCCAGCTGAATGGGTCTTACCTAATACTCAGAATTGCTCAGTGACATAAAAAATGTCAAGTTCATTTTTTTTTACACAGGACTGTACACAGGACTAGCCTAAATCCATTTTACAACCCAAAGCTTTGCAACTCAAAGCTTTCTGTAGACTTCGGAATATGAAGTTATTCAGGCTTTGTGCTGCATGTATTGTAGCTACAAGGCCAGCATTGACCTTTCCAGCATCCTTGTGACTACACATTCATGTGCCAGGGGAAATATTACAGCACACTTTTTGGAAGCTCTAAGTGGTGCAGCTGTGTAAGTGTCGAGAGATCGTCCCACGTCCCACCAGCGCCAGGCAAGCAAAACTGCTCCGTACAGATTATCTTTGTTTAGCCACAGATGCAAAAGTCTCTTCCTTTCTCTCTAATCAGGGCCTCCTACACCCATTAGGCGGATTCAAAGCTGCACTGAAACTTTGTACATGCTGTTTTACTAGATGACATTTTATATCAGTCAGGAAGAAGTAACAAAGTTTTATAAAACTATATAGTGTGGTCACGGCCATCTGTACTGCAAACAGACTCCTCTTACTTACAGTGCAGTACAATGTGGTTGATATTTGTGCAAAATAGAGGCACAAAAATAAAAAAATAAATGTCAGCATTTTAAAGGTTTTTACAAGCTGCTGCTCATATTTAAATGTATTTTGTATATGTAAATGTATTATCGAGTGGGTTATTATTTATTTGCAATTGTAAAGAAGTTTTTTTTTTTTTGCATGCCTCAGTAGAAAAATTCAAAGCGCTCCATTACAGTTGTAGGTGCAAATTTAAACTGCGCGTTAAAGCAAGAAGATAAAAAAACCCAGTGATTAAATAAGAATTCTAATAAGTGATGAAGCCATGGGTAAACATTTCATTTGCATAATGAAGCCGGCAAATTGCCTCAGAAATGGCCTGTCGTAGCGATCGGCAGACTCAGGCGAAACAAGAGGCATAAGCCAGCATGACTAACAGTGTGGACAAACAGCCTGATTGTGCATCAAAGTGCAAACAGAGGCCAGCAGCGTCTGTGCGTTCCCGACAGCTTCCACAGCTCAGAGCAGGTTTTAATGGAGCAAACGAAATTAGCATACTGACGATTTACTGAGTGCAGGATAAACATTTCCAGACAAAGTGATAAGGCTTGAACATAAATTATCGAGATATATATATATATATATATATATATGTATATATATTGGAATACTCTGCAAACATGTACTACTTTATTCATGCCACCACCTGTGCCGATAAAACCCTCTCTTCTTTATCAAAATACAGCCACCTGAAAGCGTTCGAAAGGAGATGCATTTTAAATGTCAGGTCTGTTTATTTATTTCACTCCCACTGTAACATATCCTTATATCCGGAGTTACACCTGGACCCATGGGTTGCCAGTTCTGCATAAATTGACTAGTCCATTGGCTATTACAAACTAATTTAACTAGCAGGTTCTCGACACAGAAGCAGACCAAAGAAGTATTTCATTAACACTACATTAACCACATAAACATAAGTTTTGCTTTTATCATCAATTGAATTTGAATAAGGTAAAGGAAGCTAACAGGAGAACAGATTAGCTACAAAATAGCTAAGGCTACTTTAACAAGGGAGGAGTTTTACAGACTTATAGAGTTTTAACCACCTTTTTAACCATTAAAGCAATCTTTAATTATAATCCTGCTCACAGTCAATCTACTTGTATGGATTATCATCTTTCTGTCTTTCTGACTTCATTCTAAACATAAAGTTGTTCATTTGATTGGTTTATTTACGTTTACATTTGCTGCATTTAGCAGACGCCATTATCCAGAGCCACGTATAAAAGTGCTTTGAGTCTCTAGTAATGAATAAATCTACACTGGTACAAAAGATTATAAACTTAATATAAATATAACTCTTGAATTCTTGGAAAGTGCTAAGTTAAGTGTTTCAGGAAGAGGTAGGTCTTAAAGATAGTCACGGACATCTAGGGGAAGTTCATTCCACCACCTCGGTGCCAGAACAGAGAAGAGCCTTGACGTGTACTTACCTCTCATTCTGAGAGAGGGTGGTACCAGTCGAGCAGTGCTGGAGGATCCCAGACAGCGTGGTGCAGTGCAAGATGTGATTAGGTCACTAAGGTAAAATGGCGCTGGTCCATTTTTGGCTTTGTAGGCAAGCATTATTGTTTTGAATATGAAATGGACAAACCACAAGTACGTGACAGAAATACTATACGCTTGTTTGACAAGTTTGGTCTGATTTTGCATCTGCTGCCAAATCAACACAGTACCTGTACATTAGATTTGCGAGGATTAGTCGAGCCAGGCGAACACCTAACACTGTGCTGAGCTGATCTAATATACAAAGCTTTGCCATCTGCTGCTAGAACAGAAACACAAAGTCTAATGGAATCATTCTGGAGTGAAATGCTGGTGGAAAAAAAGTGTAGATTCTGATGTTCCGATTTTTCTTTCTTTTTTTTTTCTTTTTTTAATCAAGCAAAAGAATAGCTGGCACAGTTCATACAGGAGTTAAACAGCCAAGCAATTAAATAATTTCACTGCATTGATTAAGTCATTCAGCTCTTTGGTAGATTTCATTTGCCGGTAATGCGACTGTGTTTTGCTTTCCATATTTCACCTTTTAGTCTATATTATGTTTAATGTACAACATAGGAAGGATAATTGTAAGAAAAAAAAATTAAAGGCCACCTTGAAAATATATATAATGCAGAACTTCTGTAATCCATCATTGTGCAAATTTGCTCTTTTCAGTGCTCTGTATCTACTTGACTCAGGGGTCAATTAAGCATGCAGATCATCTGCTGGGATAAAATCCATTTAAAAAGAGACATCTCATGCAGCGATGTTGAGGGTTTCATGATGGCTGGATCTGGTTTGTGGCACGTTTAACAAGCACTAAATTAAAACGTGCAAATTTTCAGCTGCTCACAGTGCTGCACTGAAGGTCAGCTCATTCATTAATCCTTATTCTTCTTTACGTCTGTCTCTTCTTTCCTATCAGACCTAAGGCAACCGCCTTCAAATCCAACATCCCACTAAGCGTTGGCCCCTGGGACAATCTGCATATAGGTTTGAATAGAACAGTACTATAGAGGTGGTATCAAGACTAAGGTCCTAACAAATTTAGCTCCTGCAGACTTTGCACTCTTCATGAAGATTAAGAGCCAGCTCTTGATAGTGTGTAAACGTAGCCAAATAAACTACTTTCTTGTAAACAGAGCTAGTCTAGAAATGTTTTATACCACCTCGTAGCTATAACTATAATATATAGATATAGTTATAGTTATAGTTATGACTATGCTTATGTTTTGATCCTCTTTGAGCTGGAATACGGAAATAGTCAAATAGTGAACAAAAATCTGACACAACGATTTGCATTGATGAATGTCTTCTATTTAATGGATTGTATACAGGATTACTGACTTTTGAGTAGATAGCATCTATTAACTAGCTGTCAATAACTGAAACCTGACTGGTGGAAATGATAAAATGGCCAGTCAGGGACACCATGAGGAAGGAGAACTTTACATTACATTTCAAATTTACAGACTCACTACTGAGTTAGTGCATGTCCTTCAACCCTGCTTGGATAAAAGTGTCTGCAAATGAATAAGCGAACATGTAAAGCGTCGCACAGAGACACGCAGAGCGGGGTCATGAACAGTAATGACATGCTGTGCTGAACTCGAAGAGCTTCCATTACTTTAAAAACTGCCTGTACATTGACTCTCATCTGACCTGACAGCCAATGAGCCATCAGGAACACACACACACACACACACACACACACACACACACATACACACACACACATCCAATCAAAACTGAGAAATGCATCGACCTCTATGTGAGAATGTGTATTTGCACATCCAGCAACAAACAAAACATTATTATTATTATTTTGATAATAATGATGATGATGATGATGATGATTTAAGAATAGGTATGATTCTGTAATGAAAATCACTGCATAGGCCCAGAAACAATGTGATCCAAAATTTGCATGTTAAAGCTCTATCATGTAAAGAAGAAGCCATATGTGAACATGATCTAGAAATGCCGCCATCCTCTCTGGGAGAAATTATAATAGACTAAGACAAAGTGGACCACTGTTCTGTGCCTAGACGATTAAAAATTTGAACTTTTTTGGAAGTGGAAGCCACATCCTCCAGACTAAAGAGGAGAGGGACCTTCTGGCTTGTTATCAACACTCAGTTCAAAACCATCTCTGATGGTATGGGGTTGTATTAGTGCCTATGGAATAGACGGCTTATACATCTGGAAAGCCACCATCAATAATGAAAAGTTATATACATGTTTAAGTGCAAAACATTCTTTCATCCAGACGATATCATTTTTTTTGACAATGTTAACCTCAGACTGCATCCGTTTCAACAGCATGGCTTTCTAGTCGAAGACTCCCTGTGCTGGACTGGAACTTGGTTTCATCAAGTGAAAACCTTTGGTGCATCGTGAAATGAAAAATATAACAAAAAATACCTAGAAATGTTGAACAGCTTAAATCCTGCATCAGTCACATACTCTCCCATAACTTCAGCAACTGGTCTCCTCAGTTCCCAGATGTACAGGTATATGGTCAGAAAATGTGATGCTACACAGTAGAAAACATGGTCCTTTTACAACTTTTTGAGAGCTGTTGCAGCCTTTAAATAAAATTTAAAAAATGATTTAAAATAGTACATTTTCTTAGTTTACACATTTCATATTTTATCTATGTTCTATTGTGAATTAAATATGTGTTTATGAGATTTGCAAATCATTGCATTCCATTTTTATTTACATTTTACAAAGTGTCCAACCTTGTTTGGAATTGGGGTTAAAAAAAAAAACCTCAGCACCACCTACTGGCTAATGTCATGTATCCGCCCCACAGCATTACCCAACTTTCCGCAGAATTCCGCTCCCAGAATCCCAACACCCCCAAGCATCCCCAAGCATCCCCCTCACAACATCTCACACCCTTTAATCTTTCTATATATCTCCCATCTGATGGCTCCCAAACATCTCCCTCTCATGCAATTACTCTGGGTGGTGTACAAGTGTGTGTGTGTGTGTGTGTGTGTGTGTGTGTGTGTGTGTGTGTGTGTGTGTGTGTGTGTCCTTGGGAGTTGATGTAAATTATTAAAAATCTACCATTCAGAAATAAATATACTCTGAGAAGACAAGACAAGAAAAGAAAAGACAAGAAGTCTATTCTCCATTATCTATTTACTTTCATCTACAACCATCTAGAGATCAGTGTGTGGACTTCTCTAAATTAAATCAGAGAAAAAAGGAACACTCAAATAAACAATTAACTAATAATCTACACATGTAGGCCTGCATTGTTGTTTGTGTGTGTGCGTGTGTGTGAGTATGCGCACGTGTGTGTGTTCTGCTCTTCCTCTGACTGATACGTCTTGGCATGCCTTGTCAGTCAGTCTGAAATTAGATGTCTCGCCACCTGTTCTTGGCAATGTGGGGTTTTTGTGTGTGTGTGTGTGTGTGTATGTGTGTGTGTGTGTGTGTGTGTGTGAGAGAGAATGTACCAGCTTTCAATCAGGTGCTGTCATTCTGTCTATCAAACATTTATTAGCTTATACACAGTCATTTCATCATTATAAATCTCATTAAATGTACAAAGGCTGAGCCCTAAAAGAGGCAAGAAAAATGTGACAGTGTGTGTGTGTGTGTGTGTGTGTGTGTGTGTGTGTGTGTGTGTGTGTGAGAGAATGTACCAGCTTTCAATCAGGTGCTGTCATTCTGTCTATCAAACATTTATTAGCTTATACACAGTCATTTCATCATTATAAATCTCATTAAATGTACAAAGGCTGAGCCCTAAAAGAGGCAAGAAAAATGTGACATCACTAAGGAGAGGGAGGAAAAGAAGAAGAATCAGAATTAGCATCAGTCTTGACTGCCACCCAAAATTATTCATCATTCATTCGTTCACTTTATCCCAATCTGGGTTGTGGTGGTTGCAACGTTGTCTTGTCCTGTCTTGTCTTGTCTCATCTCGTTTTGTCTCCGCCCCTGAGTTGTGATTTGTGCATTTGAACTCACCTGTTTTCTGCCAGATTAGTTTGCATATTTATTTATATCTGCCTGCTTTCTCGTTCTATTTGGTTTTCCTGAGATTGGACGTGGTATTTGTTTGCTTCTGCCAGCTTTGATTACTGGAATGCTCTTGTTAAAGTGGAAAAAAAAAAAAAAAGTCTATACACTCGCATCACACCTGTAACTAGCAGGCTTTACAGTGGACTACACCTTTAAAAATCGTGGTAAAGAAGGCGGTGGATTATTGTTTTTCCTGCCCTCGTTTTCCCCCTGGGTTGCGCCGAGTGAATATGATAGCACAGAGTTCTCCCCAGACGGATTATGTGTGCAGTGTGAACTGTACGTTCAGCGCTCACCAGCCCCTAAACCTGATGAGAAGAGTTTTCTTGCTTTTGCAGCCTACCGGTAAAGGTGCACTGAAAACCTGATCGCCCAACCACAAGCAAAGCCTGAAGAACATAAGGGAGATCTGTAACCTAGACAAGCCAAAGCCAAGGTTACCCCCATGACAGGGCAACTGAAGGCAGTGGGAGAACAGTGGCTGTTCAGAAGATTGGCATCACCATTGTTCAACCTGACAAGGACAGTATAGCTGCACTTCCAGATAATTTTACAAATAACCAGCTGTTGAATTTGCACTGCCTGTCTGGACTGTCAGGCATTTTGTTTTTCAAAGCAACCTGATTCTTAATCCTGATGCAGATTTACAGTATGTCTGAGTTCAGAATGTAACCCTCAAGCAGTCTGAATCCTGATGCAGCCTTGCAGAATGAAAAAGTTTAGAATTTAGGCAGCTTCACAATATGACCAAGTTTAGGTTGAAACCCTAGCTGTGACACATTACCACTGGTAATGGTCTCTGGGCACACTTCCCCTTGCCCCTATGGCCTGTTTGTTGCTGACTGAAATGGTACTTGCCACAGGAGGAAGTATGCCTGAGCTGGCCAAGTTATTGAGATCATGCAGTGCCACCGCATACACGCTTCTTACAACATCCGCTTCTATTGCCTTGTATGGAAATGTCTGTATTTTTGTCAAGATTCAGGAGGCGTTATGAATCATCGCACATCCAGGGGCAACTTTAGCATCGCGACCTCCATTTAGACCCACCTACACACACATGCACGCACACACATGAAGACACATAGATACTCAGTTTGTCTGTCTCATCCTCAGGATCTAGCACTGAGAAGAATAATCTGACCTAATATGAAAACAACACGCTCACCTCCACCTCCATTTGTGACATATGACAACAAACGGTTTTACAGGTGGTTAGCTGCTAACATGTATCTAATACCTTGTTGCACTTGAAAACATAGAAGAAGTAAGAGAAATATGAAAAAAATATATATATCAGGTCCTTGGCTAGAGACTACGTTTCCGGAATAAAAACAAAATCTCTACAATTTAACATGGGAAACCTGAGAGAGAGAGAGAGAGAGAGAGAGAGAGAGAGAGAGAGAGAGAGAGAGAGAGAGATAGTTTAGATCAGTTCGCAAACAAGACTTGTATCTGGCCTTGACTGACAGTGTGAAATGGTAAATAAAGTAGGGCAGCTAACTCGGTTAGCCACATCAGTGTTTGTCCATTAAAACACAAATTACAGCTATCAAACCAGCAGCAATAAAGGAAGGACCAAGAGATGATTGCATGTTGTGAAGAATGCGTGCAGATGGTTATAGAATTTCCCTCCACATTGCTCCTTCAGTACCATCTTTGCACAAAAGCATTTAAGGAACAAGTTACAAAGCTGCTATAGCTAGCTATCTCGAGATTTCAAAGCTGATCTGATTAATGTTAGCATCTTCATATTACTATTTACAGACTATATTTTTTATAAAGATTTATTTTACTATCTTTTATTTATTGTTATCTATATAGAAGTTAATAGGATTATACTGTCAAAGCAAACCAAGCTTTGTCTTCACAGAGAGGTTTTGTCTCAACCAATGACCTGTCACTGGTGTATATGTATTAATATAATCAGGGATTATATTTCATATTTGTTACATTAACAACTATCTACAAAGACCACTATATTGCAACTTGGACTTATTCCAGAAAAACGATTAGTAATCATTACTATTACATTACATTATTATCATCAACGGTACATTGTTATTTTCACTGCCTTATTTGCACACCCTGCATAAACTGTATAGTAATATCTGTATCATTTTAAAATTTTATATTTCTAGCCCATAAGTATATAGCATCAGCACACCATGACAATTTCTTTGTACAGGTACCCATGAACATTTGCTATAAAAATGATTCTGATTTGCATTCTGATATAATATACAGACATCATAACCAACATAATTAGTGCCACCAAGAGTCAACAGAACAGCTTCAATACATTATGGTATACAGCAGATTCCACACGTTTCTATAGCAATTGATACCATCATTTCAAAATAAATTCCTGATATTCTGATTTGTTGATTGTGGTCAACACATAATTTTCATTATTAAAATCCTTGATGATTTTTACGATCAAGTAGAAGATTTTCTGTGTAACATACCAGAGAAGAACGCCCCTTTTTACGGTAAAAGTGTTCCATCGTAGAAAAAACATTTAGTCAGAATTACTTTGGATTTATTTTCCAGTGACACTTGACTTGTTAGGTAGATTGGTGGATGGGTGTTGAGATATGCGAGTTGCAGAGCTAGGAGTATGTCGAGAAAATCAGCTTAATTTAACTTAAAACCAAGGACTCGGTATAATAAAAGAGTTAAGGTATAATAATGTCAAAAATAGAGCGGTTTACTGAATATAAGGCAATTGTTTTTAGAGTAGGATTATGATCATAATCTGATCATATAAATATCTGGCCATCACCACTGTTAGCTTAAATGTAACAAGGCAATGGTTTTTAGTATGAGAGGACTTTGCAGTGTGAGGACCCTTTCATGGCCTGCACACTAAATCAAGTTTAAATGTATGTTAAAAATTTTTTTTTTTTTCAACATCAAAATATTACAGTAATTTTATAACGTACACTGCGGTGCATAGAGTTGTAACACTCTGGGCAAAAGGCATAAAAATGTCTCTGTTTCTCTCGTAAATAAATAAAAGCACAGCTTATAAATTCAGCTTCATCGTCTCCTGTCGTGCCTGTTTTTCTTTTAGTTTTAATGCATCTTAGCACCAACATCCTCTTGACGTCACTCAGAGAAAAGCGATACACCCCACTGCTTGATACATTTCACTCTGAAACGAAATAAGGACCAAAACATAGGAATATAGAAGATTTCTTTGACTAGGCTTGTTTAATTAAACATGCTGAAGTCTTGAAGAGTGGTAGGGGGAAAAAAAACAAGTCTGTTCCAACAGCGGACATATCCCTGAGTGTGGGCTAGCTTTGGCAGGATTTCTCACAGCCACAAGGATTGTCCTCTGATCCTACAGTTCTCACAGGTCTGGTGGAGTTCAGTCATGTTTCAGTATGTGCGTGAGACTTATACACAATGTACAGTGCTTGAATATAAAGCCGACATTCCAACTGCCCCTGTTGCTTTTCATAATGTTGCTGTAATGATGTATGTTTTAGTGGTGCCACTGGAGGAAGGTAGCTTATCCCAGCACTGTAACAGATTTCAGAATGCCGTGGTAAGCTCCTGATGCTGTTGTTCTCTTAATGCGGCAGCCTCAGGGCATTTAGCTGGGATCGCAGGTATTGGGTGTCCACGGAGTCCATTGTTGGCCAGCTTATGCTGTCAGGGGTGCCACTGAAAAAAGAACCCAAATGCAGGATGCAGACAGAGTTTAAAATAAAGCAGTCTTTAATGAGGTAATAAGCATGGACAAATAAGGCAGTGAGCATAAAGGAAATAGCGACTGTATGAAAACGTAGGATACTGGTGCAAAAAAACAAAAATAGCCAGGTTAAACAAAGTTCAAAAATATTGTCACCTCAAACTACAGAGCATGAGCAAAAACACAGTTTGAAAAAAACTGTCCTAATCAAACATCGAAAAACAATAAAGAGCAATAAAGGAGAGATGAATTCAGCACCCAAAAAACGTCCAAAATCAGGCACAGGAAAACAGAGCAATATGGCAGAGCAAAAAAACATGAACCAACAGACAGTCCAAGGTCCAAACAGGGTAACTATGGAGGCAGGGTAGAACAGGGATCAGAGAAAGGTTTGGAAACCAGAACCAGAGCAGGCAGGATAGCAAGATACTGTACATCTCATGGACTTAAGGAGCCGGTGAGGTAATTTAGCAGTGAGTTAATCACTTAAATACCTTAAATAGCATGTGGCACGGAAAAAACAACAAAATGGCTGCTGACCCGGAAGTGGGTGAACATACTGTTTAAATTAAATCTATAGGCAGTCTTAATTATGTATATAGCTGGTAGCTACAATTAAGGCTCTTTGCTCATCCAAACAACAAAGGTCGAGGTTCTGAATATGTCCATCAAGTGCCAGTCACCACCTATGAGAGCTAATAAAGCATTAATGAAGCTCATACCGAACATGAACGACCTTTCATAAACCTTCTCATTATGTTCTCAACATTGCAGCAGCAACACCCAGGACACAGCAAAAACACAGAGAGGAAATCGCTATTAATACACTTTGTTTATTTTTAATCATGTCATTAGAAAGGCTAAAAGGGAAAAAAATAAACAATTAGTTGTATCGATTCTTTTCCAAATTTAACCCCAGCCCGAGCATTGTAAGGTGTTCCCAGGCCAAAGGGTTTCATTACATCAGAGGCAGTTTTACAAATGTTATTGTACTATTTTAGGCTGAAAATGGGTCAGCTGGCAAAGTTTCAACAGTCTGCCATGCACAAAACCCTCTATTTTTGTTGCATCCTATAGCTAAAGGCTATTCTCTTAGCGATATTGTGACTACATATTCTGACAGTGTAAATAGAAAGAACATGTAGAAAATACTCCTCCTCCTCCACCACCACCAAGTCCAGTCCTCTTGGTTACTAAAATGCATAGAGGAATTTTCCTCAGAAGAGAGTTCAAAGAAGAAGAAAGCTACTGAGGAGAAACACCTTGACCTTTCTCTCACCTGGGCATTATTAGAATCAAATTCCAGCTCGTCTGTTGGTTACAATGATAGTAATTTTATACAAAGAAAAAATATTAAAGAGATATTTTGCTCAAATAAGAACCTTAAACAGAAGATCTCCATGGTTAAAAGCTGAAGAAACACAAGGCTTGTAGATCTCTAAATAGAACATACAGTTGTGAGAATCAGCTATTTTAAGAATCTGTGGAAAAGAAGAAAAAAAAAAAAACTAAAGAAATGTTATCAGTAAGAACTTATGTCAGTAATAATTCCATCCATAGTATCTCAAAGATCGGTTTGTCTTCATAAGGTGCTTTGAGGTTCACGATGAAATCCATCATCATGATTGTTTTACTTCACTGCTATTGTTCCCTGAAGCTACTTCTTCAAATTTCCATATTTTCTCCATAATATACTGTAGACAGAGTGTTTTCTATTCCATAAAATGCAAACATTACCCATAGTGTACAATGTATTTGCTTCAGATTCTATGTCATTACGTCCCCGGCGCTGCTTAAACAGGATGATCCCCATGCCTATGGAAAACACTGAGGATAGTACAGATGACACCCAGATGGTAAACTAAAATGCTGCTCAGATGGTGGATGGGAAGATCAGAGAGACAAGAGGCGGTGGGAGGAAATATGGAGAGAATAAGGAGATAGCATAGGAAGGACAGTGACAAGACAGCAGTGTGTCTGTGCGCAAACACGAAGAAGTGAGTCAGGAAGACTCAAGAAATCCAGAGGTGCTTATGCAATAACACACACACATAATGGCATAATATACAGTGTATGTAGGGTTGGGAAAAGATACATCAAAATATATTTTAAAATAAAATAAAATACCAAATACCTTAACTTTAAATGTGTATCAAAATAAACTACAAAATACAGCAACCAAACCAAAAAATACTGTATTTTTGTATATTAAAAATGCTAAAAATTACTTTTACATGGGAGCATGAAATGTTTTCACAAAATACTCAGTAGTCAACAATCAGAGGCATATTAATATATGCATTTTAAATACATATTTAAAATTCATATATCACAAATGCTGGCCATCCCTGAGTGTATGAATGCTATATTATATATAAGATATATACATTTGGGCTGTCAAATTTGACAGATTAACTCAAATAGATTGTAATGGCACTACTTTAATTAAAATGAAATTATTGCAGCGTGGATTTCTGTTTTACCATTTTAATTAAAATGAAAACCAACGCAACACACATTTATTCACGGCGTCCTTTTATACTCTGATATAAAGAAAAACAATTTAAACTAAACCGAACATTTCTTTTTTTTTTATCACTAAACATTTGTTTTACTGACGTCTAAAAACACCAAAAACCGATATGACACACACATCCATCAATTAAAACTGTCTGTGTGGAAACAGCAAGATTTCCGTTTGGCGTCATGATAATTTATCTAATGTTCAGTTTGGTTTTACTTATAATAAACATACATTTGCATAAAGCATCCATATTTGTCCATGGCCATGTTGATAAGAGTATTAAAAACTTGAAAGTATTCATTTAATGTACATTTAATACAGATAGAAAATGTGTGATTTGAGGTAAACACAGTGTATATATATATTTCCATACTGTTCATAAATGGACAAGAAATGCACTCCATATTTGTTTGTGTCTTGCTGTCTAAATCTCTGTCTGTCTCTGGGTGTATGTGTCACTTCCGTTCTCATGTCTCCTTCTTCCCACCACCAACAAAATTGTTGTCCCATCTGTTTTTCTCACTAATGATAAGCTTGTGGAATCATCTCTGAATGATTCCAGGTCAACCTCCCATCTCCCAGAAATATGCCAAGAAGTGTAGTGATGAATCAAAATTGCTTGCAGGTGTGAACAATTGTGTGAATGTGTGTGTACACAGCCATTGGATAGGTGTTTTCCCATCTCACAGTCAGTGCTCCACAGTCAGTGTGGTTTTTCCACAATCCTGACCAAGATAAATCAGTTACCAAAGAAAGCTACCCTCTGAAAGAAATGGAACAACAAAGCCATATTTACAAAAATAAATCTGTGGTTTAGATATAATAAAAAAGATTTTAAAAAAGAAAAGAAAAGGATCTATGAGAGATTGGAATTACAGCCTTGACTGCCTAAAAATAGAATGTGGTACACAACTTAGAACATGATATCTTTTGTTTGAAGAAATGTCCTGTTGAAATGACTGGAAAACTACAAACAACAGTCATTGACATCACCAAAACCCCTGTAGCATAGGGTGAATGTATCACAATCCATCAAAAAAAGAACAAAAAAACCCTAGATCGGCTATATTCATTTATCTGGTCAAGCTCAGTTGAGCAGCAACACGTCGTATCACATCGTTTTTTTTTAAATAACAAAATCAAGCTGAAATGTTGAAATTAAAATTGTGTAGAAAAACAAAATTTGCCTAATATTTCAAAATCTTGGACCTTTAGCTGCAATAACATAATCCGGTCTGCAGGTTGGCCAACGTTCTGTGGTGGCAAAACAAGCTCCAATCATCACCCCTCCACCACCATGCTTGACGGTTGTTACGGTATAAATATGCCCTTTCACATTCCTCTCTGTACCTACCTATCACCTCTTCATCAACTCTGTTTCATTCACCAACATGGCCATTGAGGTCTGCTCCAATCACCAATCTTTTATTTCTAGGTTCACTCTCCACCACTTCATTTAACTTACTTCAGAATTAGTCTTTCTCCTCCATCTCACAACCCACTTGTGGAACATAGGCACTGATGACATTTATCATCACCTCTTCAATTTCCAGCTTCATGTTCATCACCCTCAACTCTCTTCACCTCCACTACAATGTTACTGTACTCTTCCTTTAGAATCACCCCTACACAATTTATTTTTCCATCCACACCATGATAGAACAGTTTAAACCCACCTCCAATGTTCCTGGCCTTACTCTCCTTCCACTTAGTCTTCTGAACACACGTCTACCTTTTCTCAGTGCCATCATATCAGCTACCTCTATCGCTTTACCAGTCATAGTGCCAACATTTAAACTGCCCACCCTAACCTCCACTCTCCTCCACATTTCCTTCCCCTGCTGTCTTTGTAGACATCTTCTCCCTCTCCTTCTCCTCCTATGGCCAACAGTAGCCCAATTTTCACCGGTACCCTGTTGGCTAACAATAGTTGTGGTGGTCGTTGGTAACCGGGGCCTCAACCGATCCGATATGGAATTTAGTTTTTTGATTTGCATATTTGATCTTGCTGTTTACCCTTTCTAACGCAACCCTCCCCATTAATCCAGGCTTGGGACCAGCAGTTAGACTGCACTGACATGTGCAACCAATAATGGCTGGGTTTGGCCAGCCACACTTCATCAGTCTTTTTCTAAATGTATTGTCATGAACTTTCACATTTAACATGCAATCTGAGGCTTGAATCTGACATGTAACCCTTGGGGTTTTATTTATTTCTCCTTGGGGTTTTATTTATTTCTCTGAGCATTGCACAGTCTGACCTTGGGGTGAACTGTCTTGAATGTTTTTTCACTTGTGAACATAGTTCCTCACTGTAAACTTTAAATTGTTTGTCCTTATAACCCTTCCCAGATTGATGGTCAGCAACAATTCCTCCAAAGGAAGTTTCTTTTTATACATGACTGCACAAACCACAAGATGAAAACCAGTAGGAATCATAAGACCAGGCTGCAATTTGCAAAGAAATACAAATGAAAGTCTGGAAGCAAGATTAACATCTATTATAGATGGAAAGGCCACAGCATGGTGAAAGAAAGGATCTGGTAATGAAATAAAACATATGAGATCATGGGTGAAGTTAAATAAATGCTTCTGGAACCAGTTAAAAAATATTTTATTGATGATTGAACACTTGATGGTAGCAGCAGATTAAATTTAGAAGTCTACCGAACCATTCGGTCTTCCAATTTAGAAAGAAAATTATTAAGTTTAATTTAGGATGAACTTCAACATGCAGCAAGAAAATTAACCAAACCACACTGTGAACACAACAAAGGACTTAATCAGGTGAAAAAAATTGAAGGTTTTAGACCTGCCAAGTTAATCACCAGCCTATAAACTGAGTAGCATTCCACTTCTGGTAGAGGAGACAATAAAAAAGAGGGGAAAATAAACCCAGAAACAAACAACAATTGAAGAAAACTGCACTACAGAGTTAAAGAGTGGATGTATATGCGCTTTAATAAATTGATTTCTATTTAATGTAAGCAATTTAAGTAATACAAAGAACGATACTGTTCACAAAATATATTTTAGGTCAGCAATTAAACACCCGATTGGCACACATAAAGAATAATGGTGCCACAAAGTTGCCTAATGTATCTTATATTTAGTAGTTAATAAAATAAGTTAATAAAATTATTCTGTGCTGTGATCACAAGAGACGTGCATTACTTTTTAGGTTTATGAAGGTTTTTTAAATTCTTCAAAAGAACATGCTTAAATAAGAATAATATAATTGTTTCTAAAGAATTTCCAGTACTGTGCACTCTTTTCATTCCAGTGTATATATTTTATCTCGCTCTGAAAAATCTGTTCATTATCTTGCAGTGTTCAAGAGCATTTCCCACCATGCAGCCAAATTGCAACCGTCAACATTTTGAAAATAGTTGTTAAGAAAAGTGTAGAGTAGATATCAGATGCTCTGCTGCCTGACATGTGTGTGTCTAAGGCTAAGACTATAGGTTACTGAGGACAAACAGAGTCAAAGAAAGAAAATCCATGAGCATTAACTGGGAAAACAAATTAAATAAACCCAGCTCAGGATTGTAAAAGCACAACTAAGGTCTGTGCAATTAAGAGCCTTGAAGCTGAAAAGGGGAAGTTGAAGGTGAATGTTTTCTCACAATTACAAATTCATAACTTTTGTCGTGAATGGTTAGACCTACATTAAAAAGATGCTGCTTCGTGTAGGTTCATCAACAGGAATGTTAGAGGTCACTCTTGCAGCTGAAATTTCAATCAGAAACAGAGTCTTCACTTGTCATTTGCTAAGACACAGTGAATGTTCATATTTGCGTGGAAGTGAATAATAGTTTAATTAAATAAAATTATAGCTCAGAAATGATCGAGATTTAACATGAAAATAATCTAATTTCTCTGCCTACGAAAGAAAAAAAAGAAAAAAGCCTGCAGTCCTGCATGTGTCACAGCTAATAGAAATCCAGCTCCTCTGTTTTGACATTCTGAAATCCGTCGCTAATTCTGCTTGGCATCGAGGGTCAGAGGTCAAGACTCATTGACGATGCTTGCAGGAGATTCACTATTTGTTTTGCTTAAAATTCGCCTCATATGAATGATAATAGCTTGTCTGAGCGTGATGCTTTTCTTTTATTAACCGCACTGAGACTGTCTTCGTTTGATATCTCTGTCTCACTATGTTGATCTGCCCCACTCTTTTTTTTGCTCTGTATTACAGTCAGCAATTACATACCTGACTAATGGTGTCTCTCTCTCACTCTCTCTATTTATCTCAAACTGCAGGTTGCAATCCTCCGCCGAGTTATATTTAACTCGTTTCCTTTTTTTCTTCGCTCTGTCTGTAATATTAACAAGGTCTTTGACCAGAAGGACCCTGCCATTAACAAGCAATTACCTTCAGACATTTACAAAAAGGCAGGAAAAGAAACAAAGCCCACGAGGTCAGCAGTCTTCTCTGTCTCACTTCCTGTGCGCCTCTTACCCAATATACCCGTGATTAACATTGGGCAATTCATCTGTAAATTCGATAACAGCAAAGCTGTCAAATTGTTTCAATAAACTCAATAACGAACAATGAAGGGTTCCCTGTTATAAAGATCTATAAAATAAATAAATCTGAGGTGATCACTGGTATTACTATTTTTTTCTTCTATAAATAGAAATCGAAACATAGATTAAAAAAATCAAGGCTGAAAGGAATTATGATGGGTGTATATAAATATATATAATATTACTTTTGTAATACAAAAGATGCACATTTTGTTTTACAATACCGTAATATCTAGCACCAAGTCCTCATAAAGCCCTAAAACGAGAACATGCACACTCAATCCAATCCTTGTAAACACACTTTCGCTGCTGTCACCACTGCTTGACCTTCTCAATATGTTCTTAACATCGCGGCAACGCTGTAGAAATGCCAACGGAATACTGCGGAATACACAATTAGTCAAACCCGCGCACTGATTAGGTAATTAATTGGGTTTTGTTTCACAGGCTGTGTGAGAAAGCAGGCAGAGTTTTCCTCAATATGATAGCAATGAGTGTAGCTTTATAATAAGAACTAAAACAGCACTCTGCTCACACACACATTGTGATGGTGCCATCGCTGCATTTAAGCACACGGACACATCACACTCCAGAAACATGCAGCTCAGACTTGCCGTGTTGCACGAACATATCAAAATAAAATAGAGGTAAACATTGTGGGGGAAATAATTACACACCTTTATGGCAATGTGGAATAACATAAAAAAAATAAAAATTTTATCATTTCAGCTAAATAATACTAATACTAATACTAATAAGGATAATCATCATCATAATAAAAGTCCTGCCGAAGTCGTCTCTGAAACCTTCTCTGAAGGTTATTGCCAGCACAACCTGCATGCCTAAAGTGCCACCAGGCTTAAGCGCCACGAATGCTGCTGTGTAAAATCCAGAAGAAATCATGCAGAGTTAGCACAGGTGGCGAAGAGGTACTCTCAACATTCCGTCCTCTCGGTGCTCTGCAAGTGCTGCTGTTTTGCACAGCCACGACGCCTCAGTACCCAAGAACACGTGCCAAAAGCATCCAGGCACTGGGTTCGATCCCTGCCAGGCATAATCAGACCAAGGCCAGGAAATCTGCTGCTTAGATCAGGCCTGTTGAAGCTCCGCTGTGATTGCACATCTCAATCACCGCTCCAACCGGTTTCCTTGTACTGTAAAATTCTCCTCACAATTTAACAGCAAGAAGATGAAATTAAAGTATGCCTTAATTATAATCTCTAAAGCATCAAGCTAATTTATATCATAAGTACTTTAGTCATATCGTAAAATTGCATGCAGTCAAGCTATGGCCATAGAAGACACAATGAAAAATTATTGCGCATTCTAAAAATCTGTTTCAAGAAGTGGAGGCTGTCTACTAAAATTCTGCCGTTATACCAGATAAGAGGGAATTAATCAGAGAAGGAACCAACCAAGGGTAGCTCTGAAGGACCTAAAGAAGTTCACGGCTTGGATGTTTTTAATAGGTTAAATAATAAAATGTATTTAATCTAGTTTGATAACCCAGCCATTAGGGAGGCACAAGCCAGTGCACTCTTAGTGCCGGTCCCAAGCCCGGGTAAATGGGGAGGGTTGCGTTAGGAGGGGGATCCAGCCTAAAACATGTGGCCAATAAAATATGCGGACTACAAATGAGAATTTCATACCGGATCGGTCGAGGCCCAGGTTAACAACCACCGCCACAGGTATCTAAGCCAACAGGGTACCAGTGTAAATTGGGCTACTGTTGGCCGAAGGAGGAGAAGGAGAGGAGAAAGACGTCTACAGAGACGGCAGGAAAAGGAGCAGCGTAGGAGAGTGAAGGTTCGGGTTGGTACTTTAAATGTTGGTACTATGACGGGTAAAGGGAGAGAGGTAGCTGATATGATGGAGAGGAGAAATGTTGATATGTTGTGTGTTCAGGAGACCAAGTGGAAAGGGAGTAAGGCCAGGAACATTGGAGGTAGGTTCAAACTGTTCTATCATAGTGTGGATGGAAAGAGAAATGGTGTAGGGGTGATTCTAATGGAAGAATACATTAAGAGTGTAGTGGAGTGTAGTGTAGTTAAGTGGGATCAATAAAGTATTCTGCTTGTAATGATTTTACCAAATCCTAGGGCAACAATATAATAATCCAATTGTGCAAGTCTTTAGTTATTACTAGTAGTCTTTGGGGACACCACATTGGTTTTAAAATGTAAATCTACTGTAAATATGACTAACCCCACAGGAAACACTAGACTAGAAAGGGACACCCATGAGCAGCGCATTCACCATAGCGATGCATGGGAAGATGACCCATGAAAACCACCATAGGGATGTCATTAAATTTCTGGTAAAAGATTTATTGCCATTCACTACAGTGGAGTCAAGATGGTTTAAGTATAGTGGGCAATTGATAAGTTAGATAGATAAGTCTAATTGCTAGAGACATCAGAATTCTCTTTTTATTATCTCTCTATTACCTGTACATTCTGTTGTGCAAATGCTGTTTAAATATATTGTGCTGTGGCATGTTCAGGAAATCTCTCTCTCTCTCTCTCTCTCTCTCTCTCTCTCTCTCTCTCTCTCTCTTCTAAACAGCTTTTTTATTTAAAAAAATGTGCTCTGTGTGCCTTTTCCTGTTTGCTTAGAGGCTTTTGTAAACTGCAGTATTAAAGTGCAGCAGTAATAAAATAACTTGATATTTTTTAACATCGTTTTTACATCATGTGTTTTTAGACCAAATTATAGAGAGTACTATTGATAAGTAGTATCACTACCAGTACCAGTATTAAAAATTTTTTTTACGATATACATATCTAGCCACAAGTCAGTGAATCAGTGAGTAAGTGATCCATAAACAAGGTCCAGATGTTGAGAATTTTTATTTCAGAAAGAGGGCACTGTTGTAGGCTGTATGTGTCAAAGTTAAATTCACATGTATACAAAACCTGAGTTCCTATTCAGGAACTCAGGCTGCGCCAGCAATGCTTTGGGAACACCACGCTCTTCGATAAGTGTGCTCTCGCTCCTCACGGGTCTGGCCCTGCTTTCGCCGAGGCAAATCGGCAATCCACATTGCAGGTGGTTCTGGCAGAGGGCTTGTAGACATGTTTGCTTCTTTCTTCGGCTTTACCTGTCAGATCCAGTGTCTTTTTCCAGGGTTCAGAAACATGCCATTTGGCGGTTTCTACCCCATGTGGAGGGAGCGCTGTGCTCCACCTCTCTTCCTCCAAAGAGGGGGAGGGTATGGATGCCAGCTAACACATGGCAGCGGGTCACGCCGCTGATTGCCTGCACACCATGTCAGTGCTGCAGGATTATCAGGCTGACCTGCTTTGAGAGCTGGACTGGGTAGCTATTACAAGTCCTGACAATGTCCAAAAGCTACGCCATGCTACGGACCTGGCTCACAGGGCACCTGCCAAACCTGTCTCAGGGGTCTTGCACACTCTGAAGAGGTGCTACTTGATTTAGTTTGAGTCCTTTCCCCCCGGTTTAATGGAATGTGTCCCACTTTCATGAGATGGGGACAGGTTTTGGTCATGGAAAAAGAAGTAGACACGCTCTTAAGGAGGGAGGCCATCAAGGTGGTCCCTCCGCTAGACAGAGAGCCTGCTCCCTTTTAGGGCTCAGATTCAAGATGGTTACCCTCAAGCAGGTTGTGTCTCAAATCAGATCTGAGGACTGGTTTGTCACAATAGATCTCAAGAACGCTTACCTCCACATATCCATCCTTCCTTTGCACAGGAAGTTCCTGAGGTTTGCTTTTTGGGCCAAAGCTTACCAATATCAGGTTCTTCCCTTCAGCCCTGCACTCTTACCCTGCACCTTCACAAAGTGTATGGAGCTCTGGACCCGCTAAGACTTCAGGATATCCACATTGAACTATATCAGAAATTGGTTAATATAAGCTCCGTCTGAGCTTCTGGTGGTCTGGCATCAAGATGTCATTCTCTCCCACATTAAGGATATGGGATTAAGACCAAACGCCAAGAAGAGTGTGCTTTCTTCATTGCAGAGAACCACTTATCTAGGCGTAGTGTGGGACTCGACCGTTATTCAATTTAATTAAATTTATTTTTATTTGTATAGCACTTTTACCAATGAACATTGTCTCAAAGCAGTTTTACACAGATAATGTGGTGATAAAAATGAATAAGATGTTCTTTATAAGCATAAGTTTGTCCCTGATGAGCAAGCTGGTGGCAACTGTGGCAAGGAAAAGCTCCCCGAGAGGGCACAGCTCGTAGCATCTGGTCTTTCTGCCGAGGTATTGAAGACCATTCTCCAATCTAGAACTCCCTCCATGAGGAGTTGTATGCTGCAAAATAGCACCCGTTTACTGTGTGGAGCGAGCACCACCAGTTGAACCCAGTTAACTGGCCGGTCGGTTCAGTACTTGAGTTCATGCCGAGACAGTTTCGCACAGGGTTGTCTCCTTTCACCCTGAAAGGTTAACTTTCGGTTCTTGTGGCTAATCGTGCTCCCCTTGCTAAACAGTCACTGGGCAAGCCCCAGTTTGTGAAACGTTTCCTCTGCGGCACCCGGAGGCTGAGACCTTGGGTGCAACCTAGAGTGCCTGTGTGGGACCTGTCTGCCCTGTCTAAGCCTCCCTTTAAACCCTTGTCCGAGGTGCCCTTAAAGTTTCTTACAGTCAAGACTGTATTTCTTTTAGCTATTTCCTTCATAAAGAGGGTCAAGGACCTTCAGGCCCTTTCTGTGGCCCTGTCTCTCCTGGAGTTTACTCCACGCATGGCCAGTGCCTTTCTCTACCCCAAACTGTGGTATGTTCTGTTGTGCTGCAGGTATTCTATCCTCCTCCTTTTGAGGCCCCTGACCAGGAGAAGCTTAACCGGCTGTGTCCAGTGTGAGCACTAGACACATCCGTCCACAGAACGGAACTGTGGAGAAGTCTCTGGTCTTCCCACACCTTCGGGGTCAGAACTCACTCCACTCAGAGTGTGGCAGCCTTTAAGGCCTGGTCCTCTGGAGAATCTCTCCAAGACATTTGCAATGCTTCAGGCTGGTCCACCCCCCTGACCTTTGTCAGGTTCTATAGCTTTGGTATTGTACTCTCATTCCCAAAGCATTGTTGATGCAGCTCGGGTTACTGAAAGAAAAAATCTATAGGTTATTTATGTAACCCTGGTTCCCAGAGAGAACGAGATTCTACATCTCTAGGCCACACTCCCTACATCCCTGTAGCTTTATCTTCCATTTCAGAAGCTAGTGCTTTTTTATAGCTTCCTGGTTGTGATGTCAGACCGCCAGTGTGTGCCTATCCGTTAGACAGGTTACACACGTGATTCAGAGCGTGGACACATGAAAGTGTTCCCAAAGCGTTGTTGACACAGCATCTCATTCCCTCAGGGAACCAGGGTTACATCAGTGGCGGTAGGTCAGAGCCAGCAAAGCCTTTTCTGCTGGCCTAAACACTATCGAAAGCCCTGACCTACATTTAAAACGAAATTCTAATTTCGGTTCCAATGCATTGTATTAATTTATTCCCAATGGTTTATTCTCTTCATTTCATAGCGTTTCTCTTGGCTGCACTTCTTCCAGAACATGTATGTGGATGTTAGAGACTGAAATCTGACTGGACAAAACATCTATGTGCTGCCATGTCAATCCAATCTGCCAAGGGCCTGCACAGTCTGTCCCTGGCCCTTTTACTATAGAGAATATTATAATTGGGGTCTGTTTCTTTAACCAATCAGATTTCAAAATCTCCTTTACAGGGGCAGCTAGCTGGCGCAGAATTGCGTCAGCATTTTTCCGTCCTCTGATTTGTTGGTCAGAGGGAAACTGTTACAGCCAAGTTCGACTGGAAAAACACGTGTGTTGCGCTCTGCACACAATAATACATCAGAGTTTTTTTATGCTTACGGAGAAAGAGAAATCGATTTGTTCTCGGACATTTATAAAAATACATTTTCCAGAAAAGCTAGACATCATGAGGAGAGGTCGGCCAACCCTGAAGCTAGCTAGTTTGTCTCAGCCCAGGAAAGGTTTTGTTTACCACTTCCAGACCACTAAATACGAGTGGCACCACTGGATTACAGCCTCTGAGGAGCGATGCAAATTTTGTAGGTAGGTTGGATTTTATAAAAAAAAATTATGTTTTTGTTATGTTATTAGACAAATATTCATTCTAAACTGCTCCTACAACAGTAGGTGGCATAGCTGTGGTTGTAGTGTAGAGGTTTGGAGTTTCTTGTTTTAGTAAAATGGTATTCACCCTCCATATGCAAAATGCCTTTCTCTCTGTAATGCCACACATTGTTATTTTGCGTTTTTGTAAAGTATTGTGACATGATGGTGGTGGTATTAAGAGGTGGATTAAGTCGGGTAAGTTCCCACTGAAGGCGCAGGTACCAAATGCACAGCCCGCCACTGGGCTACCTGCATAACCTAGAGATGATTTCAGTCGTCAGATTGCCTTCTTCCCATAGAGTATAGTTGTGCCAACTCTTCCCCTGGATAACACTGCACACACATGCAGCTGTCCCAGTTCTGATGCCCATTGTAGGAGCTTTGGGTGGTGAAACAATGTCAGTATGAGCACTTTTACCATTCTGTAGACACACAGCTGTGATGCACTGTGTGCTTCTTTTGCGGGATCAGACAGGTGGGCTAGCCTATGCATCATTAATAAGCCTCAGGCAATTATGACGTTGTTGCCAGTTCAACAGTTGTCCTTCCTTGGACCAATTTTGGTAGGTAATATTTACTGCATATCATCACAAACTGGTCCTTGTTACTCACATCCTTACGTTTACCCAGTTTCCTGCTTCCGGGACATTAACTGTGGAAAAAGACTTGCTGCCTTATATGTCCAACCCCTTGAAAGGCATAATTCTAATAGCATAATCAACGTTATTCACTTCAGGTTTTAAAGTTATGGCTGATTCCTAGAGCTGCATCCATGTTCCTGGTCTATCTTTAGTGGCAGTCTATTAAAAGGAAAACTTTTAATAAACAACAACCTGATTAAATGAGCTGTTATCACTTTCTATTCACATAGGACAAAATCTCTCTCTTAGTCTCACACACACACACACACACACACACACACACACACACACACACACATTAACACACACACACACACATACTATAAATGGACCTCTAATTGAATTCATGATCCAGCGAACATGATCAGGTTGGTAGCAAAAGAACTGGGCATTCGCTCCTGTATGGTACTTTGTCATAGAGATGCCCAAGATACACATTTTATTCCAGGTGTTCATATTAAAAAACGAATACTGTTTAAATATGGCTTTTATTATCTGAATCAGAACAGTGTTTTTGCTATATACACTGCCCGTCCAAAAAAACTATTCACCACCTGGCTTTAACTAAGCAAATAGGTAAGAGCCTCCCATTATATAATTACTGCATGAATGATTATGTTTCAGCTGGCAACAAGTTATTTAACTCTAACTGATACAGTGAGTAGCTTCTCATTTCTTAAACAACCATGTCAGAAGATACATCCTGTGGTCATGGAAAAGATGTTAATATGTTTCAGAAGGGTCAAATTATTGGCATGCATCAAGCAAAGAAAACATCTAAGGAGATTGCTGAAACTACTAACATTGGGTTAAAAACTGTTCAACGGATTCTTAAAAACTGGAATAATCGTGGGGTACCATCATCTTCCAGCAAGAAATTTGGTCAGAAAAGCATCTTGAATGATCGTGATCGGCTATGTTTAAAAGCAAAAATTAAGAGCATTTTTTACATGCACAATGCAAAGATAATTTAAGGGATTGGGACTAAACATCTGTATAGCCTTAAGAAAATCACTTATCAGTAAAGCTAATCTGAAAAAAGGCTTCAATTTGCTAGGGAGCATAAAGATTGGACACTGGAGCAATGGAAAAAGGACATGTGGTCTGACGAGTCAAGGTTTTATGCTGATGCACCCATGCCTAGTGCCTACCGTGCAAGCCTGTGGGAGCAGTGCTATGAACTGTGGTTGCTACAGTTGGTTAGGTCTAGGTTCAGCAACATTATGTGCCCAAAGAATGAGGTCAGCTGACTACCTGAATATACTTAATGAACAGGTTATTCCATCAATGGATTTTTTTTTTCCCTGGTGGCACAAGCATATTCCAAGATGACAATGCTAGTTTTCCTTGGGCTCAAATTATGAAAGAGTGGTTCAGGGAGCATGAGATGTAATTTTCACACATGGATTGGCCACAACATAGTCCAGACCTTAACCCAATTGAGAATCTTTGGGATGTGCTGGAGAAGACTTTGCACAGCGGTCCAACTCTTCCATCATCAATACAAGATCTTGGTGAAACATTACTTCCACTCTGTATTGGAAGAAATGTCTTGACATTGCAGAAGCTTATTGAAACGATGCCACAGTCAATGCTAAAGGCGTTCCAATAAAATATTAGCAACCTTAGCCAGTGCAGCTTCTTCTTATATTTGGAGAAATCTGCATCAATCCAAATGGCTAATCATTGCATAAGGATGACATAAACAAATTTACTCATGCGGGGTTGTTTCTTTCTGTAAAAAAAAAATGCATTTGAGTATGAAAGGTGAAGCAATTTGTGTAAATACACATTTGTGTTGTATTTTGCAAGTTGACAACCATGCTTAAAAAATTGATATAAAATATAATACAATATTGTTTTGACAATTTCTGTTTAAAAACACAGATATTTTGTTTATTTGTAAATACATGAGCATCTAGAATATATAAGTAATAAAAAGTGGTATAATGCAAAAATGTAATAGCTTTTAGATTGTGTGTTTTAATAGAATTTATCACTAAGTCGTGTCTGAACACCACTAAGTCGTGTCTGAACACCATACCATTTTCACATAAGAATTATACAGTTTTTGTTTATTGTGCTAATCTTTCACCTAGAACTGTGACCCCAGTGTGTTTTATTTTCACGTGCTTGTGCATCACTGTGGTACTTCCACGCAACACAAGCTCCACTTTGCATGACTACCAGGTAAAATTTTCTTTGTTGCGTTTTATAAAAAATGTTCCCATGCAATGCTCTTATTGCCTTGGATGCACACTTTTAACCTGCTGCCAGTTAACCCTGTAAGGTCTGCCTTTTTCACAGACAAAAAAACTAAACTAAAGCAGACCAAAACTTAAGCAATTGAGCTTTTTTTCTAAGCTCGACATTAAACCAAGATTTATTTTCAGACAAGCAGGAGTGGGGATTAATTTTTACTGACAGAAGCTGATGTAAGATGCGATTGTGTCCATACACTCATCCATACTGTTTTTGTATTTGACTAAACATAGCACAGTCTGTTGCACTGAGGCATTGTTGTAGATCTTCTTTTGCTTCAGTAGTCCATGCGTTGTTTTCACTGTGTTCTGTTTCTGTCTATATTAGGGGTGACCCTGAGGAACCCGATTTGACTACCACTTTCACGGTCAAATCTTCGCAGATGTGTTATGAAACGAGGATCATGCCATATCGGTTAAAATGTTAGAAGGAATCATTTTACAAATTTTTATCCACATTGCCCCCAAAACACATACATAATTAGACTATTAGTTAACTATAGGCAAGACTTTAAATAGGCAATTCTGAATATTCTGAATATGTAAATCTTAACTCTGGGACACCGCTAAACTACATGTAGGAATTAGTACAAGTGTGGCCCGGGAAATCACAGGAAATGGCACCAGTAGTGCAAAGTCTTTTTGGTAGATTAAGGGGAGATCCAGAATAGTTGTAGCACTAAAATCGCTCATTAGAATTACTATAGCCTACAGATTTGGAATTTGGGAAACATGACCTTCATATTGACTGAGCCTATTGTTTCATATGACAGTTTTTGTACCAGTCTGATTAATATAAAAGCACACACCTACTCTTATTTTCTAAAAGCAAAGATCGGACACGACCTACTCTCTTTTTAAAATCATGGTAATTTCACTATAATATTGGAAATCAAATCAGAAATATCCTTGCCTCATTTTCTAAATCTGACCAGAGCTCCATAGTGCTTGCCTTCTTCAACTAACTAGTGCCAATAAATCCATGGATTGAGTTCAAACCTTAGCACTGGTCATCTGGTACAGCTCTTTCAAAGCATGAATCAGAACTTGGTTGCTATTGACAAAAAAATACAGAGATATACAGACATACAGGCCCGAGATGCCAAATAAATGTCGCTACCATCTTAGGTGCCATGATTTTGGAATTATTTAGTATTTCGTGTTTACAACTTTCTAAAATGTGGAATTTTCATTTTATAGTGAAGTCTCATAGTGTGGAAGAGAAGCACGGTTCCTATTCATGTGCTGCATTGCTTTCACACTTTGGTCATGTCACTAAGTGATGTCTGCTGTTTCCAGGCCTAATCTTTAATTAAACCATGGTCATTACATGCAGCACGATGGGATGATTGCGAGAATAAAGATTTGAACGAGATGTCGAGATGTGATTAGGGATTTTCGAAAAAGCAGAGGCAAATGGTGTGTCTCAAATGCTTTAAATTCACTAATCAATCGACTTAACAATTACAACGTCTCTGCAAAGCCGTGATGATTGTGTTATTCAGTCTGTCTCGGGGGGTTCAGAGGCGCACCAGTGAAGGAAAAATGGCTATGATTCTAACAGATGTCAGGGTATAAACGACTAATTACCGGCATGAGTAAATAAATGCCTGGCTTTGTATATAATGAACATTCATATATATTAATTATGATGTGTTTAACATATATACCATTCCAGATATAAACTTAAACCCACTGTGCATTGTGCTTGAATGGATAGAGAAATTAGCTTTATTGCAGCAGTGGTGACCAGAAGGACCGCATAACTGAGCAAAATTTCACTAATAAACATTAACGACAGTTACAGGTAGTGTCGAAGCCTAACAGGGGAGTTTAGTTCAGGACTGCACCAAAAGCCTCACCACAAGAGACATCAAATGAGGATCTACAGCCAAACTAGCAGAATAAACAATAAAACAGGCTACACTAGCAGAAGGTGTGAAATGTCACATTAGAGACACAAACAAGCAGATTTTTTTTTTTATTCCAAGATAAATAAATACAATTAAAAATGACATCATCGCAACATAAAAATATTGTAAGTTGAGACACGGCTTAGCCTACCCCTGAGTCTTAAAGAATGGTGATAATTTAGTAAATAATTAAGTAAATAATTTAGTAAAACAGAGTAAAGCTATGTATGTACAGACTAAAACAGTACATACAGTATCTCACAAAAGTTAGTACACCACTCACATTTCGGCAACCATTTTAGTATATCTTCTCTAGAGCTAATACTATAGAAATGAACTTTTATATATTTTAGACTAGTCAATGTGAAGCAGAACCATGTCCTTTGGTCTGATGAGACTAAGAAAAACTTGTTTGACTCAGATGGTGTCTAGCATGTGTGGCGATGCCCTGAAGAGGAGTACCAAGAAAAAAGTCTTGTCTACAGTCAAGCATGGTGGTGGTACCATCATGAACTGGGGTTGAATGAGTGGTGCTGGTACTGGGAAAGCTGCAGTTTATTGAAGGAAACCCTAACCCTAACCCCAAACACACCACTAAGGTGAAAACTGCCTTGCTGAAGGTGAAAGTGAAGGTAATGGAGTGGCCAAGTATGTCTCCAGACCTGAACCTATTTAAACAGATGTGGGGCATCTTCAAGCGGAATTTTGGAGAAGTTCCATGTGTCTAACATCTAGCTCCCTGATGTTATTGAAGTGGAAGATGATCAACCTGTGCAGCTCTGGTGAATTCCATGCCCAGGATTAAGGCAGTGCTAGATAACAATGGTGCTCACACAAAATACTGACACAGTTTTGACATGTTCACATACGGTGTACTCACCAGTTATTTAGTAAATAATAGCTGTATGTTGAGTTATTTTTAGACTACAGAAATATCTGTACTGCTACACAAGCTGCACACTGACTACTCTAAAATATATCCAATTTTCATTTCTATAGTATTGTCCCTTAGGAAGATATACTAAAATGTTTTATTTTTTTTATGTGAGAGATGTACTTACTTTTGTAAGATACTAGACATGCTCCGTTTCAGTGTCCAGAAAACCTGCAGAGAGAGACATGAGAAAAAAGGGAGCCTCAATACATCTCTGCCAGTGGTTTGCAAGAGGAGGGTGGAGACAGATAAAATGAGCTGTAAGAAAAACCTGCAGCTGATGAGCCTAATCAGTGTGCTCCGTTTCAGTCCAGCGATGCCAATAAAGAGGAGATTGACACCAGCCTCGGGGAGAGAGACACCAAGCAGAGAGGAGAGAAAGGGTCGCCGAACGGTGAATGCGCGCCACTGGGCACCACAGAAAGAAGTGCCGGTCGGCGAATGCACTCAGGCGGACGCTAAGAAAAGGCGTACCGGTCCACGAGTGGGTGCTGGCAGACATAAAGCCTTCCATAGGACTGTGGGTGATCCCCAGCATAATGGGTGAGTGCCGGGATAAAAATGAAAGCGAATAAAAGAGCTCTGCTTGGTATCATTTTTCCTGTTTCTCTTTCTTTCAGCGCGGAACCTCCGAAACTCTGTGCTGGAAGAGAGGTAAGACGCCAGGGAGACTTTGCTACAGAGGGAGCAAGACCAGGCCAAGGAGAAGTGCTGCAGCCACCACCTGCATCTTGATGGCAAGATGGGACCATGAATGAAATGAAAGTGATTAAAGAAGCTCTGCTTGGTGAACTTTTGCCTGTCTATCTTTACATTTACATTTGCGTCATTTAGCAGAGGCACTTGTCCACAGCGACATACAAAAAAGTGCTTTGAGGCTAAGATGGTGCTGGTGCATTTTTTGCCTTGTAGGCAAGCATTAGTGTTTTGAATCTGAAACGTGCAGCTACTGGAAGCCAGTGGATGGGGCGCAGCAGTGGGGTGGTGTGGGAGAACTTGGGCAGGTTGAACACAAGTCGCACAGCTGCGTTATGGATCATTTGCAGTGGACGAACAGCATTCAGAAGTAGACCTGCCACCAGAGATTTGCAGTAATACTCCCAGCGTAGAAACAGTAAGTTTGTTACAACAGCAAAAACAACTAAACTCTGTCAACCACTGGCCAGACTACGGCATTTTACAAGGCAGGAGATACATTAATCCTGGCAACAGCTCAACGCTTCGTGCCGCATACACTACTATGACTTTTGACTGCCGTGCAAAATATTTTTTATTTTGTCGTATTGTCATCGTCATCACAAGATGCTTTATTAACAGCTTGCAATAAACAGGAAAACAGGATGTGGTATCAACATCCAATATCTACAAATGAATGCTATAACGTTAATGTCAATTTTTTTACATTTATTAACAGATTTCATGACAGTTTATTAACACAAACGTTTGCACAGTAACACAGTCTGGAATCTCTACTGTGCAAATGTGTTTTTCCATTTTTCATACAGCAATTTTCACTGACTCCAACTTTGAACTTATTACAAAACAAAACATCACACATTTTAACCATTTGTAATGGATTTTATATTGTGGAGTGTCTAATGGACAAGGTCATTGCTTGTATGACTGATGTTAAAGATGCAAAAAACAGTCATTCCATCACCAGCACCTTCAAACCATTGTGGCTGTTACACAACACTTACACTGGACAATCCTAAAATAAGACCTTTGAAGCATTTACATATATTTACAAAGAGAATAATGTCTATGTGTATTTTATTTAAATACAAATTCTGGTTGTTTAGACACCTTTTTTTGAATTCTCAATCTTTATATTAAACCTCTGCAGTGTGCTAATGGTTACATACTAGCTAGCTATTGTAACTAGCTAGCTAATATATTAACAGGAGACTAGTAGTAGCTATCAAAGCTACAAAAGAAGGCCGCTGTTAGTTGCTTGTTTGAACTGATCAATTATCGAAGTGTATTAGAATTTTTTTGCAGTCATTTTTTAGAATCAGACTGTAGATGGTCTTTGTCACTTCCTCACTAAAAACTAAGAAATTGCCATGATACCTGGCATGATACCCATTACCTGTCTTCCAATCTCTCTCTCTCTCTCTGAAAAGACAAATGATTTCCCATTACAGATGCTCCAAACTTTACGAACATTCACTTTACAAACTTTCGCAGATATAAACAAACCTGTCCTCAAAGTGAAATTAGTTCGGAGTCGAAAAGTTTCTAAACGGAGGAGAGCACCTGCTAGCTCATCATCGTCCGTAACAAGTCTACATGATGCACATTAATAGCGAATGAATTTTTTTAAGTGATTTTTTATTTAATTATTTTTTTTTGCATTTATATTACTCAATACAAAATATTGTATACAGTATTTAGATTATTTTGATTTGTTTTAGTATATTGTATAGTGTGTAGTGTATTTTATTGTTTATTTGATAATATTTATAGTTCATCATTAGGAGAAATGCATAGTCAATAACGAACACAGTAACAACCTACGAACAAATTTATGCTACAAAGTCTTTCGTATGGTGGGGAGCGGCTGTATTTTTAAAACAAATATTTAAACACTATAAAAAACCAATACAGCTTCATATGGTGAAGCTGCACATTGGTGTTAAATCTGCACTGAATGGGTTAACTAGGAATTAGGGAGTGTACAGCACATGGCTATGATTAGCTCCGGATTCAGACATTACACTTGGAAACACGCAAATATTCCGTTCCGTTCACCTCGACTTCCTACTCCAGCCTGGTTTCATTGTCTTATCGCTGTATTCTGAACTGCGATACGTTTGCAAAAAAAAATCAATACCGAGCTGTTCCAGTGTGATAAAAATAGCAGATTTCTGCCTTAATGCCTTGTTTTAGAGCCTTTTAGAGGAGATCCTCCTGCTGCGGTGCGAACCTAACTTCCTTAGACACAGTGGTACGATTTGTCAACTTTGAGCGGAAAAATCTCCAAAAAAATTCTGTTTATTTTTTTTCTTCCTAATTGAAGGACATTATTAGCTCAACATTATTTATCCCCGTTGTGATAATGGCGGTGTAAGGCAGGTTTTGAAGATTTTTTTTACCTGGCACATGAGCATGAGGGACGTGTGACACTGTGTGACCTTCATGTAAGAAACGTTCTGAACCATGTGAGTACATTTTGCCAATGAGAGAGCCTCTGTGATGTCACGGCAGAGCAGCATTAATATCCCGGCTTGTTCTACAGGACCGTGTTGTGTTTTCATTTCTTACTTTGAACACAATAGACACTAACCTACATACACTTACTACTGTCTGGTATGGTAAAAGGTGGGAAAAAAATTAAACACACAGTGAAGAGCAGGGTTAATATTTAATTCATTTAAATGTAAAATTCATCGAATGTATGGTGGAAAAGATCTGGACAGAATCAGAATCCTATTAGTAATAATACATGTCTCTTAAATGAAAAATAATGTGGATTCCCAAAAATGAAGTGTGTGTCCTTAAAAGGGCTCTACTACAGCGGCCTTGCTTCCTAAAACACGTGTTGATTCACAGGAGAAAAGGCTTCAAGGACAGCATTAGACAACTCGGTGTGCTAGCCTATACACACATACACACACACACACACACACACACACACACACACACACACACACACACACACACACAGCCAGTATGTCCACAGCGAGATGTGTAAGGAATTTACAAAAAGTCGAGCGCTCTCAAGTTTGCCCAGTCAGAACTGCTGCCTTTAAAAGCAGTACACTTATAGCAAACATAGTTTGAAAATTTAGACTGCATAGGCAAAAAACACAGGGCACAGGATACACACATACTGAAATGCTCTCTCTCTCTCTCTCTCTCTCTTTCACACACACACACACACACACACACACACACACAGCCAATATGTCCACAGTGAGATGTGTGAGGAGTCTGCAAGATGCGTGTCAGAAATAAGTGATGAACTGAGCGCTCTCAAGGCTGCGCATGTACAAATATAAACACACACACACACAGACACAGACACACACAGATTGAAAACCCAGACCGCAAAGAAAACACACAGAGCACAGTCTACACATACATAATGCATGCACACACACACACACACACACACACACACACACACACACACACACACACACACACAAGCATATTGCTTGCAATGATTAACCATCACAATGAACACACAAACCACACATATCACATGACCATATACACACATACATACAACTATATACGCGTGGCAGAGCACACACAGAAGCTGGACACGCAAACACACAAACACACTCAGTACAAATATTTTGCATATCAAGTGTACAAGCACACACAATGCATATACACTCTGCACATACATACACAGTACACACACACACACACTGTTTGTAGAGGCTCAACATGCAAATAGATAGCAAACACACACACACACACACAGTAAATATATTGTGCATATCAACAGGGTATAAACACACATGATGCACATATACTCACATACATACATACATACACACAGTATGTACAGTACATGCTTTACATGAACATGGATTGCACACACACACACAGATGTACAGGCTGCACATGCACATAGATTGCAAACACACACACACACACAGAGTAAATATATTGTGCATATTAACAGTGTACAAACACAAATGATGCACATATACTCACACACAGTATGTCCAAGCTGCCTGTGCACATATATTCCAAACACACACACAATACGTGCATGCTTCACATGAACATGGATTGCACACACACATACATGCTTCACACGTGTGTAAATTGCCAACACAGACAGACAGACAGACAGACAGACACACACACACACACACACACACACACACAGTATGATGCTCCTGCAGAAAAGACACTAAATCTAATGTGTGAGAGATTGATAACACTGAATTATCGTCATCACATCTAAATCAGACTCAGATCATCTCTGTGCCTCTACACTTTCCATTCACGTGTGTGTGTGTGTGTGTGTGTGTGTGTGTGTGTGTGTGTGTGTGTGTGTATTAATTCTCAAGCAAAGCAAAGGAGAGTCTAATTTTAGCATCATTTCTCCCACCGCGTGCAACAGGAGGAGGAGAGGGCAACCGGGGCATGGACGGATAGCTAGATGGATAGATGGATAGATGGAGGAAGGGACTCTCTGGAGGAATGGACAGCCGGTCCTTATGGAGACAGAGACCTTATCATCTCACACTCTCTCTCTCACACACACACACACACACACACACACACACACACACACACACACACACACGCACGCTCCTCTCTTCTCTCCCCCTCTGTAATGCCTGTGCATGTGATTGAGGGTGTGATGACCTTGTACATGGAGCTTGGAAGCACCTTGGAATCCGAACACATTCAACAACACACATCATCAGCAACAGCAACAACAACAACAACAACAGCAACAACAAGTGTCCTGCCCTGGTGAAGAACCACCACATTTAATTCTCGTGCTCGTTTTTATAAAAACCTGTTTGCACGTGAAATCGTCCGTATGGGATATAAGGTGTTGGGGACAATCCTACATGCCAAAGCATCCCTGAAGAGAGTGATAGAGAGATAGATAAAAAAGGAGAGAGAGAGAGAGAGAGAGAGAGAGAGAGAGAGACAGGCAGGCAGGCTATGGAAGTACCATGATGGTATGTTCTCTCACCTTTGCCGTCCTCGGCGTCTCGGTTCAGGCGCATGGCTGCCTCTCCTGTATTCTTCTCTTTTTTTCTACTATGAAGGAGGGAGAATAAAAACAAAACAAAAACAACCTCAGATTGGAAATCAATTGTTTCCGTTTCCGACTTGTGCCGTCAAAAGAGCCCGCGCGTGCCTTGCAGTCAGCCCGCGCGCGTCTCCTAGACGCTACACTCCGGCAGGTTTCTCTCTCTCTCTCTCTCTCTCTCTCTCTCTCTCTCTCTCTTCCTCTCAACGAGTCCCTCCCTCCCTCACTCGCTCCTCTCTCAATCCATTACACACTGCTTGTTTGGAGGAGACCGGGTGGCCACGGTGCTTGGAGGCAGGTTGGAGGAGCGTCTTGTGGTTCGCGCGTGACTCCCGGCAGCTGGAATCAGTGGCGCGTGCCACAGCTGGGTCAACCTGACACGCGCCGCGCGACTTTTCACCACATCTGGAGAAAAAAAATCTCGCCTTCTCATGCAGGGATTTTGAAATCAAAATTTCAACTTCAAGCATTAGCTGCTGCAAGTGTCACAGCTGGTGAACTGTTCCGCTCTGGGGCACAAAACAGATGTTTTATTCAGACCGAATACGAACCAAATCAGTGTAAGGAATGGCCAAATGTAGGTTCGCCCTTGACCATTAAACCCATATGCTGTTCTTCACCTTTTGCCGCAAAATTTTATTTTGTAATTGTGTGATAATGGGGAAGAACTCGAGTGTCCTCCACAGAAGCCTTACCTCAAGACTTCTGGAATAGACTGAAACACTTCTTACCCAACACAGTGTCTGACCTCGCTCAAAGCATGTCACTGAACATCAGTGTGCTTGGTTATATAAAAGAGAAATTGCTAATTTTGTATTTTAATGACCACTAAGCCCCACAGCCACACCCCAAAGATCTAGTGAAAAGCCTTCCCAAAAAAAGTGGATCCAAACCTAGAATGAAATGTTGAGTGTGATGGTCCTGATCCTCAGCCCATGACATTGTAAAATGACCTCTGCACACAGTCCCCTGCTTACTAATGATACAGACCTGATTTTAGTCCTTTTAATAATCCAGAGTTGCTCTAGGATTGTGAAAATTTGGAGCCCTTGGATGCTCAATAATCAATTTTGTACCTACCCATCTGCTCTCTCTCTCTCTCTCTCTCTCTCTCTCTCTCTCTCTCTCTCTCTCTTCTAATGCCCTACCTTTGAAAGGAGTTCTTCTCAATTGGAGGCCACTCTGGGCAGCTGGGGATGGTTCCACATGAACGGCCTAAAGATCCATGACCTTACTAAACAACTCAAGAACTTTGAGGATGGATTTCTACTGTAATTAATATCAACAGTCTGATACAATGGCTAAGGACCACATTTTGCATTTTACTATACAGTGCAACTCAACAATGATGGAACTGTAATGAATGGACATTCTGTGCCACTCAGATAAGGATGGGTTTCTTTTTTGAGTCTGGTTCCTCTTAAGGTTTCTTCCTCATACCACCTCAGCCAGTTTTTCCTTGTCATAGTCACCACTGGATCACTTATTAGGGATAAACTTATAAGGAACAAATTATTATTATTATTATTATTATATTATTATTATTATTATTATTATTATTATTTATTATTATTATTATTATTATTATTATTATTATTATTATTATTATTATTATTATTATTATTATTATTATTATTATTATTATTATTATTATTATTATTATTATTATTATTATTATTATTATTATTATTATTATTATTATTATTATTATTATTATTATTATTATTATTATTATTATTATTATTATTATTATTATTATTATTATTATTATTATTATTATTATTATTATTATTATTATTATTATTATTATTATTATTATTATTATTATTATTATTATTATTATTATTATTATTATTATTATTATTATTATTATTATTATTATTATTATTATTATTATTATTATTATTATTATTATTATTATTATTATTATTATTATTATTATTATTATTATTATTATTATTATTATTATTATTATTATTATTATTATTATTATTATTATTATTATTATTATTATTATTATTATTATTATTATTATTATTATTATTATTATTATTATTATTATTATTATTATTATTATTATTATTATTATTATTATTATTATTATTATTATTATTATTGTCCACTGGTGGTCTAGTGGTTAGGATTCAGCGATCTTACCGCTGCGGCCCGGGTTTGATCCCTGGTCAGGGAACCAACCCCAGCCACTCTTAGTGCTGGTCCCAAGCCCGGGTTGCGTTAGGGAGGGTTGCGTTAGTAGGGGGATCCAGCATAAAAAACATGGCCAAATCAAAACATGCAGATGATCCGCTGTGGCGACCCTTGATAGGAGAAGCCAAAAGAAAGTCATCGTCATTATTATTATTATTATTATTATTATTATTATTATTATTATTATTATTATTATTCCAACTTTATAACCTATTTATCACTGTAAAGCTTCTTCGGAATCATTTTCAACAAAGACAAATTGGCAAAAAATATATATATATATATATATATATATATATATATATATATATAAAATACACCTTTTTTTATTTAGAAAAAAAACTTTAAAAAATTCTGTTTGTTTATTATTGACTAGTCTGCTGCGAAATGATTTCGATACCAGCTGTCATGATCAGTTACTATCATCAGTAGTGTGCTTGAAGGGGTGAAGGAGACATTACTGTATATTCGAGGAGGAAAACTTCCCCAGAAGGCACTGAGATCTGATGCAATTTCCTAATAAAAAATGAAATAAGTAAACAAAATCTACGTCCTGAATGTTAATGTCAGAGAGAAGAAAGTCATAAGTTTTACACACCCCTCCCCTCAGCGGCCTACACACACATTTCCTAGTCTTTTTCATGTTGTTTCATGAGTTTAAAGACTAAATCGTGCATTCGAAACAAAATTTAATGGAATTCTCAACAATGGGTTTCAATGTGTTATAGGGGAACACAATGCTTGTTTTCCCTCTGTAACGCAATGTTAGGAATCACATTTGATGCATTATATAATAAAAATAAAAAAAAAAGAACGACAAATAAAACCAAATTTTCCTGACAGTATACTTTAAACAGGAAAAAAAGATTTTTAACTTGTGATCTCCCTGTGACCTTGACCCCTAAACAATTTCTGAATCAAATCAGCTCCATTTTGCATCCGGTGATAATACAGCCATAGAAATCCTTCAAAATCACAGTCTTCAGATATGGCGCTGGCAAGAAGCTCAGACACATGAGATCACATCCAAGCATTAATATTGGACTCCTAGACCACCTGATCAGTGTAAGGAATGGCCAAATGTAGGTTCGCCTGATTCCTATGTGTGTTTGTTTTCTGCTATTGTACACTTGGGTTTTGACTCCTCTTTTTCCAAAGAGCGTTTTGATGCTCGCGAAACTCACAGCAGGGACCCTCCCTTCCTAATGAGCATTTCAAACCCACACCAGCTGCTTTGGCAAGGGTGGAAAGTGAAGTTGCGCTGTGCTGGTTGGCCTCTTTAATTTACTTTCACTCACAGACATAAACGAGGCGTACACTTCGTAGACAGCCTTCGAAAAAACAAAGTGACCGCACTTTCTAAACACTGTGAATCATCTTGCGTCAAGACTCAATGCTGAACTCAGTTATAAGCCACAGCCTGATTCATTTATCTATCCATCAATGCCCTCTTCATCCTGGTCAAGGATCCAGATTATCTCCAGATCCCCTGGACTGGAGAAGTGGCTGTTTTTTTGTTTTGTTTAACTATCTCTGAGTGTTGGCAGAAAGCTAAATTTTTTTATGCAGTTCAGCACTAGAAACCTTTACATTAAGGACTTTATATGGCAGCGTTATTTTGCTGTCATGACAACCGCTCAAGGGATTTAAATGGCACTATTAAAGCAAATCATGCACAGACTCATGTTCAAGACAATCAAAGATGAACCCGTTAAGGAAGAAACAACAGGAGAAGGCGGAGACATTACTGTTAAAACCTAATTACACAATGCCACCGTGAGTTGTATTTACACCCATGCATTAGCTATCTGACACGTCATAATGTTACGCCTCTCAGTTGGTGGACGCGAGAAAGCTAAGCAGTGCTGCGTCGGTGGTAAAGTGGCACCAGTTCCTTCATTCAAGCGTTTTAGATTTACTAATTGTTGTGTCTACACCGTATGTAGTCAGGAAAGGCGAAAAATCAATGTACGCTCTCGCCATCTCATCAAGTCGAATATTCATCATTATGCCTCTGAGCTCGAGTCAACATGCAGAGGCTTTGATCTAACACTGGTTCCAGAGCTGATCGAGCACAAAGGTCTGAGTGATTCCACTGCATTTATCAGTCCACCCACATACTATACACACCACATACTGACAAACACATGGATACACACGGAGATACTGAGAGACCCCACTGTGAGAAACGCAATAATCCTGTAATAAAGCCATTTTATTGGCTAGATTTGCACTTAAAGTGCTCACTGACCAGCAGGTTGTAAATTCAGGATTTTACAGAAGGTACAACTTGGACATACAATCATCTGAAAAGTGTAATAAGTAAATGACCTGTGTTTTCCTACCGCTCCTGCTGTAGAATATCAACTGAAATCACAGGAAATAATACATCTCTACTGTATCTCTCCACTTTCACATGTACTGTCAGCTACTGTAGACTGAACAAAAAAAACTGTTTAATAAATACTCAATTATTTATATTACAAACGAATTTTTTTAAATAAAGATCTAACTCAACCAATGGAACCACAATTTTACAGGGATAAATCCATAATTTCGCATTATTGATGGAATTGCCTGAGTTTCTAGCACACCACAGTAATGTCCTACTGAATTGTTTCAGTGTGAGAAGATTTTGTGAAAAACCAGTCACCTACTGATATTTGTCTCATATTAGTCTCACCATATTTGTTCAAATATTTAAACAGAAACTTATTTAAAAAAAAAAAAAAAAAAGCTTTGTCTTTTAAATAAACACATGTATTTTTTATCCTTAAACAGCCTGATGAATATATAGATATGTTATACGCTTATTATTTATGATCACATGATCACATTATACCCATTAAAATGAGATCTTCCATATTTTTTAAATGATAGCAGTCACATATTGCTGTGTTCTGCAGAGCCAGAAATAAAAAAACATTATATTTTGGGAATTTTAGCCAACTTTGGAGCTCTATTCCCGAAAAAACATTATAGTTCTATCACTGAAATGGTGTTTTAATTAATCTTGTTCCTTGGGTGGTTTTGTCTATTACAAAAATTGGGTGGGTGGGTAATTAGTTTCATACAGACACAAAAGAATAAACAGTGTTTTGCATTGTTTATAAAAAATAAATAAATATTTTTAGTCAGCATATTCCTCAATGAAATTCTGTTCATAATGTACTGGGAATCGAATTGAATTGCAGTGTAAACCCCCCTAATAATACAAATGTCATAGATAAAGATTCAGTGGAAAGAAAAAAAACTGAAGTAATGTATTTTCTTAAGTTTTTAAAAAGAGTCACTCAAGTCATAAAAAATCACTACAGCCGAGTTCTGGAAAAGTGATAATAAAAATGCCAAAGCAGATTATAAACAATGAGGTAATCAGGGAGTCTTTTGATGGTCCACGAATGATTTATTTTGGAGAAAAAAATAAACAAGAAGTTTATGTTTTAAGAAAAAAATATTCAGAAAGTCTTCATAGCTTTAGAGTACTATGCAAAAGTTAACAATTTCCATTTGGTGTGATTAATAAACCACGACATTAATGAGTAATAAGGCAAAAAGTTTCAACCAGAAAATCACAATAGGAAATCTGTAAATGTTTGTGATATTGATTTTTAAAATTGACCCACATGAATAGCAAATAAATACTGCACGGATGTGTGACTGCACATTCATTCATCATTGCCAAATAATGAGCAAGAAACACTGAACAACCATTCGACTGAAAACAAAAGGGGTGGCCTGTTAACTATGCCTCATATTCTGGGTTGTGCCATATGATGTGTCTATTTAATTTGGAACCATCTGATGCGTCATTTGGTTACACCCTTTTTGATATGTCTGTTGGTATTTTTGCTCTAAATGTACAGTGCATTGACTCAGAGATCTGCTGGTGTGTGTGGTGCGCATCATTACGCATGAACACCATCCCTCAGGTGAGCGAGAGAGGTCTGGGTTAGCGTGTAGTCGGCGGTGATGGAGGGATAGCGCCTCTTATCCTTCCACTCTCTCTCTCTCTCTCTTTCTCTTGACAACAAAGCTCTACACATGAAATGCGCAGGGCTTCTTTGCTCTGCTTCAGTTTCAAAGCGACTTCTCTGGCAGAAGATGAAAGATTTGCCTGATGATTTGCCAGGGATGAGAAAAATCAGAGAAGAAACATTGTGGAGAGCTGTTAGCGAGAGAGAGAAAAGCTTATTAGAACATCGTTTCTCTCTCATTTTTCTCTCTCCATCACTCTCACATTTTTTTTTTTACTCTCCTCATCTCCATTCCTCAATCTTTAGCCTCTCTTTCATCTTAACCCATCTCTGTTTTGCTCTCTTTGTCTGAATCCTGTTCTTTACACCTCACTACATCACTTTTCCTCCACCTCTTTGACTTTAAGTCTTTTTCTCTCCATCTTTGCCAATTTGCTTTTGCATTTTTTTCTTTCCCTCATCTTTTCACTTGTCTTTCTTTAAGTGTATAGCTCCCTTCCCTTCCCACCCTCTGTCCATCCAGCGCTCTTGGGCTTAGTGAAGAGAGTCGAGTCACTCAGTGGCGTGTGATCAAGATGGCACGGAGCCCTCGAACACATTTGTGACGCAGCCAGATCTTTTACATCACTGGCCAAAAATGCAATCTATTCACACACAAACACACACACACACACACACACACACACACACACACACACACACACACACACACACACACACAATCTATTAATTTCAGCAAGCAGAGGGTGTAGCCGGGGCGTATGCCTAGAGAGGAGACAATCAAGTTCATCCTAGACAGTTCACTTATCCTGGCCTCATCATCATCACGTCACTGGGTGAATGTGACATTAATAAAGGCAGACAGTGCACAAGATATGACTGGAGGCAGGCAATGCATGTGACTTTATTGGAGGAAGCCAGTGCACATGACATGATTGGAGGCAGTGCACATGACGTGATTGGAGGCAGTGCACGTGAAATTATTGGAGGCAGTGCATGTGACTTTATTGGAGGAAGTGCATTTAACATTTTTGAAGGCAGTGCATGTGATGTTATTGGAGGCAGTGCATGCAACAATATTGCAGTGAGTGCATTTGACATTACGGGCATGTGGAGGGAGTGCATGTGACGTTATGGCGGTGAGTGCATGTGATGTTATTAGAGGCGGTGCATGTAATGTTATTGCAGTGAGTGCATGTGGTGTTATTGGAGGGAGTGCATGTGGAGGAAGTGCATGTGACATTATTGCAGTGAGTGCATGTGATGTTATTAGAGGTGGTGCTTGTAACGTTATTGCAGTGAGTGCATGTGATGTTATTAAAGGCAGTGCATGCAACATTATTGCAGTGAGTGCATGTGACATTATTGGCAGGAGTGCATGTGAAGGAAGTGCATGTGACGTTATTGCAGTGAGTGCATGTAACGTTATTGCAGTGAGTGCATGTGGTGTTATTGGAGGGAGTGCATGTAACGTTATTGCAGTGAGTGCATGTGATGTTATTAGAGGCAGTGCATGTAACGTTATTGCAGTGAGTGCATGTGATGTTATTAGAGGCAGTGCATGTAACGTTATTGCAGTGAGTGCATGCGATGTTATTAGAGGCAGTGCATGTGGCGTTATTGGAGGGAGTGCATATGACGCTATTAGGGGAAAGTGAATGCGATGTTATTGGAGGGATTGCATGTGAAGGAAGTGCATGTGAAGTTATTGCAGTGAGTGCATGTGGTGTTATTGGAGGGAGTGCATGTAACGTTATTGCAGTGAGTGCATGTGATGATATTAGAGGCAGTGCATGTAACGTTATTGCAGTGAGTGCATGTGGTGTTATTGGAGGGAGTGCATGTGACGTTATTGCAGTGAGTGCATGTGATGTTATTAGAGGCGGTGCATGTAACGTTATTGCAGTGAGTGCATGCGATGTTATTAGAGGCAGTGCATGTAACGTTATTGCAGTGAGTGCATGCGATGTTATTAGAGGCAGTGCATGTGGCGTTATTGGAGGGAGTGCATATGACGCTATTAGGGGAAAGTGAATGCGATGTTATTGGAGGGATTGCATGTGATGGTTCTGGAGACAGGGCGTGCATGTGACATTATTATGGCAGGCAGTGCATGCAGTGGTGTTAGAGGCAGGCCAAGAATGTCATGTTATTGGAGGGAGGCAGTGCATGTGACATATTGGAGTCAATTTAGATGATTTATTGGAGGGAGGCAGTGCATGTAAAGTTATAAGAGGTAGGTAGTGCATTTTGCGTTATTAGAGGCTGTTTATAATAAACATTATGTTTTTCAAAATAATATTTTCAATAGCCCTAGTATCCCTTAACCAAATAAACTATTATTTAATACACATCAAATAATCAACATTCATAAAAAGCTAAGAAAGCATTCCTGAATCTTGCTGCTGAAATGCATCAGACTTTCCAAAACATGATGTACCACAGAACTGTGAAGGTCATCATCAACAAGTGGAGAAAATGGAGCACCACAGTGGCATTATCAAGAACAGGATGACCCTCCATAATTGACAAAAGCACAAAAAGAATCTTTATTAGGACGGCTGCTGAGAGACCTACAGCAACATTAAAGGAGCTGCAGGAATATCTAAGAAGTACTAGTGACTCCCTGCATGTGACAATAATTTCTCTTTGTATTCTTCTCATGTCTGTGCTATAGGGTAGCATGGCTAGATGAAAGACATTTTTCACAGAAAAAAAAGAAAGAACATCCAAGCTTTTTAAGCCATGTGCGATATGTGTTATGATCTGATGAGACCAAGGTAAAAGAGCTTTGCTGAAAAAGATATGCTTGCTACAAAAAAAGATACTTTATAATAAATTTGTAGAGATTAATATACAATATAGCCACAAACAAATGGTGGGATGGTGAAGAGGCCAGATGCAAAAGAGAAGCCCGTTTGCTTCAAACAGACATTCAAAGGCATTTTGTTCCACTTTCACCTTAAAACTTTCACCTTAAAAACGCACCGGTGTTGTTACCTCACTATTCCCTTTTATCCTCTCTCTCCTGAAAGCACGTGAGCAACTGAGCAACTACAGAGCAAAAAGTCCTCTCTCCAGAAGACTTTCCCCACGGCTATAAAACTCTAGCTCAAAAAACTTTAGCTCAAAGCGCCAACACTGACTGAAGGCTCTCTTTCAATTAATGTATCTCTACAGAAAACTTCTTCAGAGCAATGCTTATTCTGTAGCTTCTGTTAATAGCCGATCATTTGCCTTGCAGCTGAATTTACATTATAGGTCATAAAAAAATCATCAGCGGGTTCTGACCAATTGAAATCGGAAATGTACAGGTTTTGTGGGGCCCCTGACCACTTCTTAACTCAGCACCTGCTCTTTAGTGCATCATTTAAATCTGTCGGTTTAATCCATTATCTTTAAACTAACAACTAGTTTCAGTTAGCTAACATCCCTACACAAAAATAAAATACCAAGAAGTCTACCAAGAAACTTACAAAAACTTAAATCCCAAACTAAATGAGTGATGCGTCGATTCAAAAAAGTGTGCATCGTTTACAAGTTGGTGTTTGCATTGATTTCTCCTCTCTAAACTGTTTCTCAAGCGCGTTCTCTCAGCACCACTGCTGCTCGTCACACAAAATGTAGATTAACTTGGTAGAGGTAGAGCTGCATCTTCCTGAAGACAGAATAGGAAAGGAACATCTGGTTTATTAAAAAAAAATTTCTTCCACTACAAAAACGCATTTGTGACAGGGCCATTTGGTCAGACGTTAGAAGGGACGTAGGTAAATGTATGATTTGTTGTCTGTCTAATCCAAAGAAATAAAAGCAAACTGTTTGTACCATATTGAATTGCATAGCCTCTTATTGTTTCCATTACATTGTAGTTCATTGGATCAAATTTAAATCGATAGTTCCTGGGGCTCGCAGATGGACCTCGACGAGGGTTTTAAGATGGGCCTGTCCCTTTCTCCTGCCTCACCTTTAGTGCAAGTCAGAAGTTGAAGAGCTTATAGAGGGCGTGTCCCGTGCCGTTGCCAAGCTGGATCTGTGCCACAGTGCCACTCCTGGCCCCTCTGTCCTTCGACCTAGCCGTGCCCTCACACACTATGCAGGAACTGGTCAGTCTGGCGGTATTGGACTCTCGTTCCCAAATCGTCCAGGTTACATATGTTACCCTGTTTCCCTGAGGGAATGAGATCCTGCGTCTACATGCCACACTATCGGTATCCCTGCAGAGCTTCCTTCTCCTTAAAAAGCTAGCGCCGGCTTCATTCTATGTGCTTTTAGAGCTTCCTGGTCATGACGTCACCTGGCCAGTGACGCCGCGATTTCCATTGGACGAATTACATGTGATTCAGAGCATGCACAGCGCGGAAGTGTTCCCAAAGCATGTTGATGCAGCGTCTCATTCCCCCTGGAAACCAGGGTTACATACGTAACCTGGAGACGCTATGCTTTAAGATACACTCTGCTTTACCTAGTCACTCTATACATATATAGCTACAGTGCAACATAAACCATGGCACAAAGATCTAGAAAATAAAATGAAAAGCATAGAGCAAGGTCCAAAACCAATCAGATCAATCAGAATTTTGCATGGTTCTCAAACAAGAAAGAACTACAACTGATAGGATAATCAGGAAATCAGGAGTAAACCAAAATGTTCTGGGCAGCTGGAAAACCTCAAACAGACTCCACACTGAGAAGAGATCAAGTACGACTTATTCAAGAGAACTGTTGCATCATCTTTCGGAGGGCCGCTCAGAGAAGCTGGTTCTGCGGCTCACTAACCATCAAACCAACACTAACGCAGGGCACAGATCAGCACTGCTTTTTCTTCATTTCATAAAACACATTTAACACCGTTAGTGTGCAACTGCAAGTCTGAGTAATTTTAAGTTTTATTGAGCTGCAAAACAGAGAAACGACGCAGTGACAGATCCAGAGCAGGTATAGACTTGGTACACACAGTCTTGCCAGCAGCAAGCATAGGAACAGCTGGCAGCCTACAGACTGCTCGGTGCTCAGCAAGGGAGCTCGAGACAGACATGCACTTCATCCTCTGTTATGAAAAATAGAAGAAAAAACTCATGAAATTTTCACACCCAAATTTCAAACACTAATCCCAAGCGTGAGCGGCATGACTCCACTGGTAAAACGAAAGCTCTTTCCCGTAGGACACAAACAGCAACACTCCGGAACCCTCTGCAGTCCAGCTGAGTTTCTCTCTCATTATACTTGTCCTTATTCTACTTTAACTAACACTGCTGCTTTTACTTATTTATTGCATTTCTACTGTTAGGGGTGTTGATACCAGAGCTATTTATAATGTGAATATATGCACAATATCAGCCCCAGCCTCACTTCTTTGGACCATTTTTTATTAATTTAATTATTTTTTTACTTTTGATGATCAGCTCACGTTTGGCTCCACAAAATTCCAAAAATGATCCGTATCAGCATGGATTCATGCTGTTCTATGTGGTGTAAAGATACACTAAAGTAAAATATTAGTCCAGTTAGAGTGCTCATATTTAAACTTTCACTGGAATAAAAGTACAAAAGCATTTGCCTTCAAATGCACTTAAGTATCCAAAGTACTATGATCTATTACAGCTATAATGTCCTAATATAATTTTTGTCTCAACACTGTTGCTTAATCAAATCAGTTTATGTAAAAAGACTCTAATGCTAATGTTACTATGAGTACACAAATCTATTAATAGATTGATATTAATGAGTCAAACACTAGCTTGAGTAAGTTAGAGCCAGGAATTTATTCCATAATTTATTACAGGTAGTCCCTGTTTTATGATGAAGATGTGTTACAATGACCCCATGAATAGTGATCAGTATGGGGTTGTATACTGTTATTTGTGAATAATTTAACAAATGGAGGTATGTAATTTAGCAAACAGAGCAATTTATACTACCATAATGCATAAACTTCACAGTATTTATATATATACATATATATACAGTGCAACCTTGTTATTCAATGTTACGTTCTGTGAACCCTTTTGAGTAACAAAAAATCACACAGATTTGACTCACCCTTTGTGACCCAGTAACGCAAAATTAAATGTCTGTAAACTTAACAAAACTTGTGAATTAATTGTCATTAATGTTTTATTAAATTATTTGTCGTAAATGTTTTATCAAATACACACCACTGATCAAACGGGTGAAACACGCTGTGAGGACAGTAAAAGTATGGCCAGAGGGGGCCATTTCTTCTCTATAGCAACAGTTTCAGGATACTGACTGGAACATGTTTGCCTCACAAGCCACACAGGACACACGAACATGGACATTTACACTTCATCTGTTTTGGACCATATCAACACGTGCATTGACAATATCACTACCGTCAAACACGTGAAATGCTTTCCTAATCAGAAGCCTTGGATGAACTCTGAAGTCCATCTACTGTTAAAAGCAAGAGATGCTGCCTTTAAATCTGGCAACGTAGAGGACTACAACAGAGCCAGGGCCAACCTGAAAAGAGGCATCAGAAGAGCAAAACTTATATTCAAACTCTACATAGAAGAGCACTTCCACAACTCTGACCCCAGACGCATATGGAAAGGCATCCAGACCATCACAGACTACAAACGCACAGCTCAACCAACCAGCAGTGCCTTCCAACCGGACGAACTCAATCGATTTTTTGCTCGTTTTGATCAAAGCACAGGACATTTGACCTCAGCCATGGACTCTTCTACAGCTTACAGCCCAATTTCACTCTCAACAACGAACGTATATTCAGTGTTTAGCAGAGTGGATGCACGCAAGGCAGCTGGCCCGAATGGCATACCGGGTCACTGACATTTTAAACCTGTTACTGGCCCAAGCCACGGTTCCTACATGCCTGAAGACCACTACCATCATACCTGTGCCTAAGCACTCAGCTGCCGAATGCCTGAATGACTTTTGCCCAGTCGCACTCACCCCTATTGCTGTGAAGTGCTTTGAGAAACTGGTCCTGAATCACCTCACTGCGGGCCTACCACCTACACTGGACCCACACCTGTTTGCCTATCGCCCAAACAGGTCAACAGAGGATGCAGTTTCCACAGCCCTTCATTCAGCTCTCACCCACCTGGATAAAAGCAACACCTACATCAGAATGCTGTTCATTGACTTTAGCTCTGCATTCAATACAGTCCTCCCCACAGTACTGATCACTAAGCTCAGTGACCTAGGTATCTGCACCTCCACTTGCAGTTGGATTCTGGACTTTTTCACCAACAGACCTCAATCTGTTAGGTTGGGCAACCAGGCATTCTCAACCCTCATTCTCAACACTGGCATCCTGCAGGGCTGTGTTCTGAGCCCACTACTTTAGTCCCTGTTCACCCACGATTGTGCTCCTCTGTATAACTCCAACATCTTCATCAAGTATGCAGATGACACCACCGTGGTCGGCCAGATAGACAACAACAACGAATCAACCTACAGGGAAGAGATCCGTAATCTGACAGCATGGTGTGCCAACAACAACCTGACCCTCAACGCCACAAAGACTAAAGAACTCATTGTGGACTTTCGAAAATCCAACAGCAGGAGACATCCACCAGTCAACATCAATGAAACTGAGGTAGAGCGAGTCTCCAGCTTTAAGTTCCTGGGAGTTCACATCTCTGAGGATTTGTCATGGCAGCAGAACACTTCAGCCCTGGTTAAAAAAGCACAACAGTGCCTGTACTTCTTGAGAAGTCTCAAGAAATCTCATCTTCCCCCAGGGATTTTAATGAGTTTCTACCGCTGCATCATTTAAAGCATCCTGACCAACTCCATCACTTTATGGTACAGAGGCTCCATACTGGTGAACATAAAGCCCTGCAAAGGGTGGTCAAAACTGCCCAACGCATTACTGGCACCCAACTACCAGCCATTTAACACCTTCACCACAGCAGATGTCTGCGCAGAGCTCACAACATTATCAAAAACTCTTCACATCCCAGTCATAATCTGTTTAACCTCCTTCCATCAAGAAGGAGATACAGGAACTTACGCACTAGAACCAGCAGGTACAGGGACAGCTTTTTTCCATCCACCATCACACTACTGAACTCTACACTACACCACTAAATCACTACAAAACAAAACACAAAACAAAACACTGTATATAACCTTTGTACTATACATGTACATATTACATAGTATATCCTTTTTACTCCTCATTACATCTGCACTATTTTTATTTATGTATCTTTATATCCCTACTGTACATTTTGCCCAACATTTCATTCATTTGTGTGTATACCGTGTATATATATATATATATATATATATATATGTGTGTGTGTGTGTGTGTGTGTGTGTGTGTGTGTGTGTTTGTATAGAAACTGTGTTTTTCTTATCTGCTTATAAAACAATCTTTTCCTGTATGAAACGTCATACAGCTTAAAAGAGTTAATGTATAGAAACATTCTACACACATATACAGTACATGCTTTTCAATGATAAGTGCTATTTATCAAATCACAAATCTCTTTCAGGGTTTTTTTTCCTGTCCTTCGTTTCTATTTCTATATCAGATTTTTTTCAATATTATCAGTCAAACGCTACACGATTTTATCTCATTCATGCCCATGAAGCACCTCAAGTGATGAAAATGAATGGAAATAAGTTAACGTGAGAGACTAAGATAAATAGAGAGAAAGAGACACCAAAAATAAAACACGAGTTAAAGAAAGAAACACAATGTTTTGAAGGAGAAAGTGCCAGAGTCTGCCTTCTCCAACTCTAATGAGATAAGGGTTTGGGCTAGAACTGGGGAAAATGAAATGATGCCCTGCTAAGGGCGTTCACCTACTCCACACACACACACACACACACACACACACACACACACACACACACACACACACACACACACACACACACACACTCC
>MU589826.1:4159855-4175895 GCA_024362625.1 Silurus asotus
TATATATATATACTGGAGATCGAAATTAGAGAACAATTTATAAACGATTGAACAATTCTGAAATAATGTCATCTTTACTGCTCAACAGTTGAAGGAGTTTTTGTCCTGTCTATACCATGCTACCAGAACACCTTTTCCACAAAATAACTAAGGCATTTCCAAAAAAAACATTATTTTGCAAAAAAACACGACCCAGACCCAGACCCTTTGCGACACTAATTTTCTTTAATTCGTAATTGCACATTATACAAGTTCTTACAGAGCCTTGTCCTAACTACAGCATAAAAATGTTTTACCCATAGCAATGTTTGTTTGCTTTTTTTGCCCCCAATTGGTCACCTGACACTAGAGGTGAACAGTTATGATTTAAATTTAATTTGTTATTGTACTTAAGTATATTTTTCACGTATCTGTACTTTACTAAATTATTTCCATTTTGGGTAACTTTTACTTTAACTTCACTACATTTCAAACTCAAATATTGCACTTTTTACTCAACTACATTTTGCGAAATCAGTTGTTACTTTTTATTTGAGTGAATTAAAATGTAACTGGCTCAACATGTTTTGTTAGCCGATTGGTGGTATCTACTTAGAACTAACATACAGTTCTGCGTCGGTCCAACAGAACATTTTGAGAGAAATAACTGATGGGAGAATCTCCTGACTCGAACTTGCCACAACACCTATGGCCTTAGTTGCATGATTTTTCCAAGTAGGTGAAAAGAAGGTTTTGTGCTCATAATAATTTTAATAGAAATCAATCAGTGTTTGACTCATTAATATCATTCAATTTAAAAATTTTCCACTAAGAGAAACATTACAGTCTTTTTTTTAGATAAACTGAGATGATTAAGCAACAGTCTTGTGGCAAAAATTATAATAGGAACATTATAGCAATTATAAAACTTTGGATACTTAAATACATTTGAAGGCAAATACTTTTGTACCGTTGCTCAATTGAAAGATTAATAATGGGAGCACTTTTACTTTTACTGGAGTAATATTTTATCTAGTGTATCTCTACTTTAACTCAAATACATGGTTTGTGTACTTCATCCAGTACTCTCTCACTAGCCAGCTCTGTTCTCTGTCTTGCTACATGAGGTTGAATGCTGACACTTCCTCTGAGACACGTCCAGCCAAGCCAACCGCATCTTTTTAAACTGCTCATGATATATAACACATTTAAAAGCAAGCCTTGTCCTGCCTACGTCAGAGAGCGTATGGCCAATTTTTCTTGGGAACCTGAAGCAATAACAAGTCGTCATAAACGTATCAGGTAATTTGTTAACCTTCTGGGTAGCACTAAAGAGCAAGGCAAACAGAAGACATGACTGTGAAACAGGCGACAGCTGTTTAGAGGCCTCAAACAGCAAGAGTGAGCACCTTATGATGATGGAACAAAGAGGAGTTGGCAACTGCAATGCAACAGTGCAATGAGCTTGTACACCCAGTCAGCCACTGATGTACTCTCAGTGCTTCTCTAAGCTTGAATAATGAGCCCACGCTGTCATAAAGCTCTGATGGCCTGCCACCTGAGCGTTTTGAAGATCAATGCTGAATTGCATCTTAGCAGCAGCAGAAGCAAATGCACCGCAGACTAAAATGAAGTCTGACTTAATATGAAACTGAGGCTGATCAATGCAAATCATGATATAGTTATCCTAGCAAGTGGACAGAGCTGTGCAATAATATATCACTTTCAACTTAGGGGTGTAACGGTACACAAAATTCACATTTCGGTACGTACCTCAGTTTTTTAGGTCACAGGTCAGTTCAATTTCAGAACAGTAAAGGGGAAGAAATGCAAAAAAATTGTTGTTTTTTTATTAACGTTGTCAATTATTAACATTTTTTTCAGTCAATTTAAAACAAAATGCCTGCTAGGTTTAAATTTAATATTTTAATATATAAAGATAAAATAGAATTAATCAATCTAATAAACTTTTTAATTATATTGATTAAATTAAGTAATCGATATATTCTAATATATTATTAATATAACATTAACATTTCATTTTGAATTTTCTAAAGATTTGTTCTACTTATTTCAGCATACTTTAACAAATGTCTGCATTTGAGAAACACACACGATAGTTCTTTATTTATTTATTCGTTTCATTTATTTATTCATAAATGTCTTCATTCATTCATTCACTCTGTCAATATGCGGAATTGTCATGGTTTAAGCAACGTTAATTACATAATCTACTTCCATATGATGCCACAAACAATAAATATTTTTTAAGGCAACTCTCCCCAGAGTCTCTATGAGTCGACATTGACTCGAAAGAGGCATAAGCTTTTGAAGTGAGCTGATAAAGAGCATGGATATCGCCTACAGTGGCAGATGGAGTAGCACTAGTACAGGCAGACGAAGCCCTGTCACGGCAGCTGCCACACTAGTTCACAAAGCATATGATGCTAGAACTTTAAAGTGCAATGGGGAGAGGAATCCTACTGGCAACACTAATTAAGCAATGGGAGACAAAGTCTCACAGTGAAGTACTAAATATCCCTAGGAGCGCGTTAATGCAAAGGAGAGTCGAACATGGCTGGCTCTGACGTCATTGGCAGAAGCCTATGTATATATATATACTGTGCCACCTGCTGCTAGTACATATTCATACTTCTCTGCTTTCATATGAGAAGAGTGACATACCTTTTTACTTTAGAATTAGCACCCAGTGTGTACTCTTTTATCAGCACAACTGGCAAGAAGCTGTTCCCTCAGACAAACATTCTGATTTACATTAAGAAATTAAAGTTCTTCGTGCCACGAAAGCATTCTCAAAGGGGGATATGGTTGTAAATTTGCCACATTCACCCACATCCTATATCTCAGAGATGCTTTATTATTTCCTTCTTTGCTCCTTCACAAAGGCAGGTGTCATTATGTGTAGTGTACGCATACCTTGAGGCATTTGGTGCAGTGCGTGTTTTCTGCCTGCAAAGAGGAAAATTGTACTGACAGATGCCTCCCAGCAAGGTGTGTGGAAAAACCTTGAGAGTATAACAAACGCGGAAAAAACACGCCTTGAAGTCAAAATATTAACATCCTCTGACTGAAAGCCGTGTGGTAAAACTGTATGGCATCATTTTCCCCCTGTGCGTCTCACTGAAGACGATTTGGAAGTGAACATATGCATGTTGGGCCTTATGAGTCGGCGACCTGGTGATTTTTACACTGCAGATTTGGTGTCGAATTACCAGGTCATAGTCACATTGAAAACCATCTTGAAATGATGGTTCTGGTGCTGGGCTCCTTCTTGTTTAAGGCAGCACTGAGTGCAGGGAATGCTTCAAACAGTGAAGATGTACAACTTCTGACAGTTAAACACACTGATGCTCCAGAACTAATTTTAGTAGAAAAGAAGGTTGTGTGTATAACTGTAGTTCTCCCCCTGAGTAAACCTGTCGACATCCATCGCGGCGAAACAACTCCTTGCTTCCTAAATTTAGAAACTAAGACAAATTGCCTAATATTTCAGGAGAAAATGATAACACCGGAAAACGCATCATAGTGCGATGGGAGCCTATTCGTCATTTAGCAGAAATGTGTGGGGGTCAGCAATCATGAATTAAATATGCAATCAATCCTCATTCTCTTGGTGCTTTGTTATACTAACATTCATGCCAATAATAGTTCATACAAAAAATAAAAAAAAATAAAAAAAACAAAGGTAAATACAGAAAGATTTCAAAGACATCCTGTTTTCTTAGTGCGCCACAACTGCCCTAACAACGTCCCTGATATCAGTCAGGAAAATGGACATATATATGGACAGAAATAAAATCACAAATATCATCCTGAAATAATAAACTTTATAATAGTTTTTCCTATTTTCATTTTGCCTCATCCTGTTTTGCTAATGCCACAGACACATAGTGTATTTATTTTTTTTTATTGCATTTCCAATTGATTTCTGCTACATTCCAGTAAAATCTAGCCTTAAACCTAGGTGCCAAGAGGTTCAGACCTGGCCAGAGCTTTCAGTAGGATGAAGAACAAACCTGTTATCTGGATTGGAAAGGAAAGTCCACACACACCAGACTTTATTCATTCATAGTTACGTTAGAAGTGAATGGATGGGTCTGTGCTGCCCCCTGTTGGTCTTACTCATTTAATTTTCTTATTTATTACGATTTAATGTATTGGATGGGACTATGGAAGTCCTAGCAGGCCAGGCATTACATTATTTTCCTCCTTGTTTTCTTGTAATTTTACAATAAACATTGTTTTCTTGTAAGCAGTATTTATTTTTTTTTGTTGCGTGTTCAGCATAAAAGCATGTTCTAGAAGCAGCGTTAAGAAGCAGAACCATAGATAAGAACCATAAGCGTTTGTGGTGAGAAAACAACTTTTGTTATATCAAGATCAAGAGAAAACAAGATCGTGATCACGAGGAAGCATCTTTTATGTCGTGATTACAATAAAATTAAGTTTTGATTAGGGCTGCAAAATTCCAGAAAACAAGAAAGAAAAAAAGTTATTACAATTTGTTCTGTCAATCAATAAAAATCAAATCAATCGTATGTGTTCTAAACGTACCTTAAATAAATACTTTTCAAGTTGTTAATACACTAATTGTAACAAATGTTAAAAATATATTATTTAATTTCATTATTTTACACTGGAAATTATTCTTTTTATATTAATTTCTTTTGAGATGAAACAGACCCAAACACTGCACGTTTTTAAGCAGCACATAGGTGTAAAACCTTTCCCATATATTCAGCGGTGTGCACGTGAAATAAAATAAAATATATATATATATATATATATATATATATATTCATTATTTTACACTGGAAATTATTCTTTTTATATTAATTTCTTTTGAGATGTCATGTTTTTATAGTTATATGTTTATTTTTGTAGTTGTTTTAATTGTTAAATGTGGTACTGGCTCCATTAAGAATGATGTTATGGTTCCGGTTCCCTCAGTTGGCGGTAAGCGCGTGTAGTTTATTCATTTTTTTATGTCGGCGTGAAGAAAGGGTCATGAATACATGTGTGTTGCGTTGAAGGTTGTAATTTCGCCTCTTTTCTATTTATTATTATTTTATTTTTAATAAAATGGTCAAACAGAACTGCGCACATTAATAAAAATAGTGCTGTTAAAGTTAATTTGTGTTAAAAGGCGTTATTAACGTGTTCATGTTGAAAGCCCTGATTATAACGCATGGCCTCTTAGGGCTTCCGTATGAAACAGAACCAAACACTGCACATGTTTTTAAGCAGCACATAGGTGTAAAACCTTTCCCATATATTCAGCGGTGTGCACGTGAAATAAAATAAAAAATAAAAATAAAAAATAAAATATATATATATATATATATATATAAATAAAATAAATTAATGACATAATTAATAAATCATTTTCCCTATGCCAGTAACTTGCAGGGGAAAAAGCGCCGCACTTTAGAACTACCTTCAGTAAGGAGGCACATCATCACCATCATCATCTTTAATATGACAATCTAGAGTTTCACATTATATAATCACTGTACAAGTTAAATACACTAGATATCTCTCAGGCCCTGAAAGTCCCATCGTTCACAAATAAACTTATTTTCTGGCCTTCACTCAACACAATAACTCAGTCTGCTGTATTAACACACTCAGTTGCTGTAAGTCGCAGTTGCTGTGAGAGGGGAGTGAAGACCTCGCTGTTCCTCACTGGCTGCTTTTATCAAGGTACTCCAGGTTCGGGGCGTCCAGCCTCTGCTCCATTTCTCTGTTCTTGGCGAATTCTTTCAGCAGCTCCATCACTTCTCCCTGATACACGTCTGGGGTAGGTTGGGCTTCTGAACGTGTACACGCACGCAGAGAAATACACACACAAGCATGTAAAGAATTGCTTAAATTCATTTCGTTTGTTTGAAAGGTCAGCATTGGATCAAATCTCACCAGTTGCCCAGTAGTAGATGTCCCAGTCATTGCTGGGCTCGTTGATGAGGCGGTCATACTGGCGCAGCTGGTATTCACTCATACTCTCCAGATAGCGCTTTGCAAAAAGACTAAACCGATAAACAAGAATAACAAGAATTAGGAACTGAGGAACTTCAAGTCTCATTTTCGCTGTGCTGATTGTGCTGTTTGTCACCGGTTTAGCAGCTCTTTAATTCTGTATAATGCACTGGAACCTCAATAGGAAAAGAGCCTCACCTGAGCAGGATGCAGTTCTCCAGCATGCCTCTCTTCCTGCTTTCATACAACAGACGTTTCCGCTTGATGTCCAATGGCTCATTTTTCTTCTCCTCCCACGGAGGCAGCGGGATCTCAATTTTCTCAGAGTCTGGAGCGTCGCCGCGGTACGAGCGGCTCAGAGCCGACAGTGGAACGGCTGAGCGAGGGGAGAACCGAACACCAGGCAGGACCTGCTAATGAAAACGACAATGGCATTTTGCAACTCTGATAAGAACAGTTACAAATAGAGGTCGACCGATAGTGGATTTTTACTGATACAGATGGATGCAGGTTGGATCTTACTTGACGATAACTAATTAAATCAACCGATAGAAATATAATACTAGATTAAAAATAAATAAAGTATAACAATGTAAAAGTTCCAGCCCCCAAAATGCCACCACAGTTGTTTTTGAATAAGAAAAATTTATTTATAAATGACAAATATTGTATTAAAACATAATAAAAGAATGTAAAGATATAATAAGGTTTTTTTCAGTGTATTTTCCTTGGAGATGAGACGACTTGAGCTAACTAAAACGCTGGTGGGGTGTGTGTGTGTGTGTGTGTGTGTGTGTGTGTGTGTGTGTGTGTGTGTGGGGGGGGGGGGGGGGTGGGGGGGAGAGGGGTGTTAGAGGCGATAAGCAGAGGCGGAAGGAAAACTAGTTTTTTTTTTTACTATCACTCCTGTACACTACGTATCCCAAAACTTAATTTTTACTTTTTCTTTTTGCTTATCTTAATTTTCGTCACAATCTTCGCTTTCTGGCTTCGATTTGCCATCTAGCAGCGGCGTCTCGAGCTCGTATCTCAAGTTACTCGTATGTTAGGGCACTCGTATGTCGAGGTACCACTGTAGTAACATTCAAAATAAATTAAAACACTTGATTTGCCTCTAGAGGCCGCTCTCATACTGTATAATGCAACCCGGAAAAACTATTTGCATGGACTTTTCTGACAGCCAATACTTCCAGCAATCAACTATGGGCAAAACCAATGAATCGGTCAACCGAGATGTTAAATGTAATTAAATGGATTATGTGAAATCTCCAGTGTCAGTGCTCTGGTTTCTCTCTGATGCAATGCTGGCCGTGCATTTCACACCAAGGCCTTCAGTGGTGTACCACCTGAATCAGTCCACCTCTTAAATACCATCATTATGATGTCACGGCTATAAAAAAACATCAATATTATACAGAAAAATGCCAAAGTTATTGGATGCCTGCTAGAAAGCCCCGGTGCCACAAACTCATATCATATCTGTATTTGATAATAAATGTCTTTTAAACTTAAATTTTCCTTAGGTCCTATTAGAGGTCAAGGCACTGATAGATGATTACTGGAACTATCAGCAAAAATCCATAGCGATTTATATGCTGATAGCACGAAAGACCATAGTTTTATGTTGAAATGATTAAATGTATTAACAAAAGTATAATTATTAATTATAAAATGAGGTAAAATTTTAATACAGTACAGTACTGTATACATAAAATAGCATTTTTGGGGGGGTGTCTGTTTATCGAGGCTGGTTTTGGAACGTAACCACTACGATACACGAGGGATTACTGTATTATATTTATTATTTATCTTATTATATTTATGCATGAATATATTCTTTTTTATTTCCTTAAGCACATCTTATGATTCAGTCTTTTTTTTTTCTGTTTTTCAATGATTACTGAAATTATCTTTTATATGGAGAGTTGTTTGTTTTTTATCCAGTAACTATTTTTAAAATATCGGTTGATTAATCGGTTATCGGCGAGTACGATCCAACCTAACTATCAGTGAAATCCACTATGGGTTCGACCTCTAGTTATTAATAATTAACAGCTATTATTAACAATTAACTATATGCATTAGTAAGTCATTGTTCTGATTTCAATAGCTAATAATATGGAAAAATGTCATTATGATAGTATTAATGCGCTTATATATCTTATATATATTAAAGCCTATGGGTTATTTTAACTTCAGCATCGCCTGCTTATAGAACGAATACCACCCACGTGACCCACACTTCCTCCATAGTCTCCTTCCTGAGCTTGTAGCCAAGCGCGCTTAGCATGTCACAAATATACAACTTCAGATGTGTACCGTGAACTTTTATACAAACTTCTGTGTCAAATAATAACGCATTAAAATAAATAAAAGTACCAAATACTTGCGTATAAACACAAACCTTCACCGCATGTCTAATCGCTGTTGAAAGCATATTGCTTCGTCCTTCATGCGCAAAATATAAAGGCTAGAAATAACAAACCCCCGGATGGAAATACGCCATCTGATTTGCCCGTCACCGAACAGCATCTCGGGACGTGTAGTTCGCAAAATGGACTACAAATCAAAACGAAAACAAATATTATTAATTCAATACTTGAAAATTGAAAGAAAGGAATGGCTTTCCTTTTATATATATATATATATATATATATCTTGTTCTTTATATACACACTTCTCAGCTTGAAAAATTATTAAATATGAAAAAAATCAATTGCAAACACACTAAAAGTAAATATTAGTTTAGTTTAATAATTTACAATATCTGGAGTTCTAACAAAGTATCATTACAGGAATATAAAAGTATTTGGTAAATATATATCCGGAACCTCATTAAGCCCGACTGTGTTTCTTCCGAAATTTATTTCAGGCGCCACTTATCACGCACGGGGCGGGTTTAATTTTTTTGCCACCTGTATTGCAAAAACCCCGCCATCTAAACAAAGATTGGCTAATTGTGCTTAGTCTTAGTTATAGCCAATCGTTGTGCGTAGTGCGACGCAAAGTTAGCCAACCAGGATGCAGGAAGGCGGGATTAGTCAGAATGCAGTTGGGAAAGGGAAAAAATAAGGCGGTCAACTAGCTTGCTAGCTGGTGAGGGACGAGTGAGAGGCGAGAGTGTGTTGGTGTACAGGAGAGAAATTTAATCAGCGCGTTTCCGTCATCCGTGTGCAGAGCTTCGGGCTGCAGGCTTCGGGTTCGGCGGGTCTGGTGATGGCAGCCGCGAAGACTGATGGAGGGGCGGCGGAGCACGTCGACATCTACGCAGATCTAAACACTGAGGAGGTGAGGGGGGAGTGAGGTGCGGGAGAGGGAGAGGGGGGATAAGGTGTAAGGGAGAGGGGGGATAAGGAGTAAGGGAGAGGGAGAGCTGGATGGAGGAAAAGAGAGAGAGATGGATTGATCTAGAGGGAGAAAACATATTTAGAGATATATAGAAAAGGAGTGAAAGACAGATAGATGTATGGAGGAAGATGGAGGGAGAGAGCTTGAGGGAGGGTGAACATGGAGAGATGAAGAAGGGGAGAGAGCTGGAGGGAGGGAGAGAAATAGAGATGGGGAGAGAGAGCTTGAAGGAGAGAAAGATATTAAGGGAGGTATATGAAGGTGGAGAGCTGGTAGGAGGGAGAATATAGAGAGGGAGAATGAGGATGGATGGATGGATGGGTAGATAGATAGATAGAGGGATAGAGGGATGACGGGATAGAGAAGGCCCATATTGCTGCTTCTAGTCTTTTGTGAGCTAAAATGCGTGGATTTGACACCCAGTGATGGTGTTTCTGAGAGAAAGCTTCAAGCAGCACTAATCTGTGTTTAGTTTAGGAGAATAAGCTCAGCGTGAGAACCTCGAGACTGATCAGTGCTCATCTCATGTCCAGGTGTTGTGGTGAATTATGCAAAATAACAGTGTCCTCACCCAGAATGTTGTTCTGTCAGGTCATGTTCAGGACTCGGGTCAGTTTTGCAGTGGAACAATGAGGACCTGGAGCCATCTGTTTAACATGGAGGAGATCCTCACTTAAAATTCCAAAAAGCATGTGGACACCTGACCATTACAATTGTATGAGTTTGTTGGACATCACAGCCTTTGTATAAAGGTGTTAGTCCCTGATCTCCAGCTCGAACAGCCTGTCCTTTTCTCTAAAGGCTTTCTAAAACATTATGGAGAGTTATAATAGTGAGGTCATGTGAGAGGCTGATGTTAGATGAGAAGGTTAGGACCTTCTAGTTTATCTTGAAGGTTTTCGTGTCATCCGACCATGTTTTTTTCGGAAGCCTCTTCTCACAGGGGTGTTGTCAGTTTATCAAGGGAACCACTGAATACTAGGGATGTTAAGATTCACTGATTCACATCGGCATAAAAGGTAACGATGCATAGATTTTAAAGAAGTGTGCATCGGATACACTAATATATATAAATATATATAAAATTAGATGTGCTATACTTTTTATTATTTAGAAAGTGATCAATATTTGATATGTACGCAAAACTACGGCGACCGAGGCATGTCCTGAGACTCACATAGAGGGAAGATTAACATGGCAGAGGTAGAGCTGCATCTTCCTGGAGACAAACCAGGAAAAGAACGTCTGGTTTTATTTCATCTTCTTCCTTTTTTTATTATTATTTTTTTGCACCACCAAAGCGGCATGCGTTACAAGTCAAAAATTGTGTTGAATTAATTCGAAATCAGATCGCACTGCATCGGGAGCTGCTTCATACGTATCTTTAATGTGCTGTAGTGTTGAAGAGAACATGCCAAACATGAGATCAGGATGGAAATGGAAACATCTAACCACAAGCCCACACATGACCTCCAGCTGCTATTTCTATTTCCACTGTGAAAGAAGTTATAACTGAGGATACCAGTTTCTACATAGAAGCAGAATCAGGTTTTTTGGCCAACTGTGTTGACACACACAAGGAATTTGGTTCCAGCTGTTGGTGACTCTCAAAAGTACAGACATAATTAATACTGTACAGTTAGTTCAGACTATACAAGACAATACAGAGTATACAGAGGAAATAAGAGCACAATGTACAGACTATATATAAGATTAAGTGTGAGAGTGCATGGTAGTGCACAGAGCAGTATTGTGTGTCACAAAAGATAAAGAGGTTACGTTAGGACTTTTGTATAATATACAGCAGCAGTGTTGTGTGTAACGTATGGGAATGAAGGGTGAGTGATTGTTCTTATATGCAATACTTATAAATAGGAAACAGGGCATATATTTAAGGTCTAGTTAAACTCTGTAGCACCTGCCAGAAGGGAGGAGTTGAAAGAGGTTGTGTCCACGGTGTGAAGGGTCAGTAGTGATTTTTTCCTAACTATTTCCTGGTTCTTGTAAACCAGCGATCCCCAACCTTTTTTGCGCCAGGGACCGGATTAAAGTATTTTCACGGACCGGCCTTTGAGGTGTGGCGGATAAATACAACAAAATAAAATGATTTTTTCTTTTTTGAGATTAGAGCTTATGTTGGACTCCTATTTCAGGTATTGAGAAATGGTAGTTCTGATGTTCTAGTGTCTCAGAAACTTGGAAGGGCTCCACAAATGACACAGGGCCGGGGTGTAGTGTTGAGGGGTGTTTCCTAAAGTCCACTGTCATCTCCACTGTTTTCAGCATGTTTGGGATGCGATGTATGTATAGTAAGAGAATTGTTGTTGACCAAAAAGCAGTAGTACTCTTACCAATACACGCTATCAGACACGACGAATAATACAATTCAGACATTTTGTTTCATGTGGTTCGGATTATAAATATGTATTGTAAGGAGTTGGGCATCACACGCCATGGTAACCTGCTGATTGGAATCAGATTCATGGCATCATTCTTCATGCAGTTTCATTTTCAGTTGGCACATGTTTTTCTGTTTGTTTTGCCCCATAGTGCGGCGACGCTATGGAAGCAGAAGCAGAAGCTGACGCTCTTTATGACGATGTGTTAACTGGATCAGTGGACAGCGAGGGCGTTTTGGGAAAGCAGAGCGACGAGGATGGTAAAGCAGCGGTGGAATTTGTCGGAGGGGGGAGGTTCTCCGTCTACATCGGGAACTTTAACTGGGTGAGCTTTCAACATCGATATTAAACATGGACTGGTGACCGGTCATTTCTTTTGTTCTTTTGAATGGGGTGTGTGTGTGTGTGTGTGTGTGTGTGTTAATATGTGTATATGTACAGTACAGACCAAAAGTTTGGACACACCTTCTAATTCAAAGAGTTTTTTTTATTTTTATGACTATGAAAATTGTAGATTCACACTGAAGGCATCAAAACTATGAATTAACACATGTAGAATTATATATAGAATTATATACATAACAAAAAAAGTGTGAAACAACTGAAAAATGTCCTATTCTAGGTTCTTCAAAGTAGCCACCTTTTGCTTTGATTACTGCTTTGCACACTCTTGGCATTTTCCTGATGAGCTTCAAGAGGTAGTCACCTGAAATGGTCTTCCAACAGTCTTGAAGGAGTTCCCCGAGAGATGCTTGCCACTTGTTGGCCCTTTTGCCTTCACTCTGCGGTCCAGCTCACCCCTAAACCATCTAGATTGGGTTCAGGTCCGGTGACTGTGGAGGCCAGGTCATCTGGCGCAGCACCCCATCACTCTCCTTCTTGGTCAAATAGCCCTTGATGCCTTCAGTGTGACTCTACAATTTTCATAGTCATGAAAATAAAGAAAACTCTTTGAATGAAAAGGAATGCTGTGATAAGGAAATAATCAACAGTGTGGGTGGTGTGTATATAGGGTTTGAGGAAGAATCACACACAGCGCCTGTCAAAAGTGTGGAAAAGTGTTTTAATGGTTTTTGAGACGCATGCATGTTCCTTTTGTTTATTTTGGGGCTGCAAATAACGATTGTTTCGATAATAAAAACAGCTGATCGCCCAACCTGCCGCTCGCGAGATCTAGTGCGACTGTCCCCAAGTTGGCAAACAAAGTTTACAAACAGCGCTTTATTAAACTATACCATTTTCACATGATTATACAGTTTTTGCTTACCGTGTTTTCTTTTCAAGTGTTTGTAACCTACAAGTTATAAAAAGCTGATCTTGTGTGGCACGGAAGTACCACAGTGATGCACAGTCTCCTTTGTTGCGTTTAATATAAAATGCTCCCATGCCTCAGATGACCTGCTGCCGTTTGACCTGTACTCTTCCCTATTACACAAGCGGCTGTGTTATCTTACCGTCACGCTAACTGATTACTTTAGCAGCCCAACTAATCCATAACAGCATTCGCAAGGAATGTCTTTATCGATTTTATCGATTAGTTGTTGCGGCCTGAGTTTATATGCAGCAAACTAGGTAAAAGGCAAAAACACACTACAATTGGACAGTGAATGACTAGAAGAAAGTACTGCAGACAGGTGAGTCCAAATTTTAAATGTATGGCTCTAACAGAAGAACCTGTAATACACAGAACAGGAGAGATGATGTTGCAGTCTGCCTCACACCTCAAAGTCAAACATGGAGGTGGACGCTTAATGGTGTAAGGTTTTTTTTGTAGAACCAACATGGCTACCATTCCATTCTTGGCTAAATGTCACCAGCTTCACCATACAACAAGAATACAGCCTCAACCATACGTCCAACCTTCGTAAGTGTTATTCAGAGATCATGTGTGCAACTATTATGTAATGCCCTGCCCAGTTATCGGGCCTAAATCCTATTGAATCCTATTGGGATGAACTGTAGCACAATGTCAGAAAGAAATGTCCTGGCAAAAAAACACATTTGGCAAAGTATTTTGGCTGATTGTTTGGGAAAATAGCTGTCCGGATGCCAAGAGTGCGTACAGCTGCTACCCATGCTAAGGGAGGATATTTCAATAAAAATAATACTACATTTATATATTTGTATATCCAAACTAATTATCGTTAAATTCTCTAGTGTATTGCATAAAGACAAAAGGAACATGCACACGTCTATTAAAAAAATAAATAAACAGTAAAAAACAGAGTGTTTTCAGCTGTTTACCATAATGGCTTACTTTGTTGGATGTATGTAAGACTGTGAAGTCTGGACTGTGAATTCTGACCTGTGTGCTGGGGTTGCTTTGCTTCCAAAGGGGCCCTGAAGAGATTAACTTTGCTTCCCAGTCCCCATGGCTCAAAACAAATTGTACAAACTAACCATGCATTCTTGTTCAGAAGAAGGATCCTAGTTTCAGTTTAGTTCTAGATTCGCAAAGGTCTAAACTTGTCCTTGGGAAAAAAAACATTTATTTCCAGACAATGAAATGATTGTCATATTCCAGTTATTCTGTGCTGCCATAGGACCGGATCACCTCAGATAATATGTGCAGAAGAAAACCTGACCATGACATCAATCTGTGTCACAAACCACAATCAAGCTCCATGAAGACACTGTGTTAAGGTTAAGACGGACAAGGTTGAGTGTCCTGCACTCAGGCCATCCCCATTCAACATCATTGCCCGACCTCATTAATGCTCTCGTGGCTGAATGATCGCAAAGCCCAACAGTCATATTCTAGTGGAAAGACTTCCCAGACAGAGGGAAGTGGGGCAAACAGATCAAACATAACATTAAAACCACTTACCTAATACTGAATAGTGTTACCTTGTGTCACTAAAACATCTCTGAACTGTCAAGGCACTGAAGGTGTGCTGAGGTTTCTGGCACAAAGATGGTAGCAGCAGATAATTTAAGTCCTGTAGGTTGTGAAATCATAGATCATTCTTGCTTTTCTAGACACATTGCACAGATGTGTGATGGGAATGAGATCTAGAGAGACGTTGAAACACCTTGAACACTTGGTTTGAGTTGCAGAACAACATGGCGGCAAGGAAGGCCACCCCTCCTCCCAGTGACCTGGTGCTCTGTCTATCAATGGCTAAAGTGAGAAAAACTCTATGCAGAACCAGACCAGACATTGTTTCCGCCCACTTCAACCTCTCCCTGAGCAGCGCTGTTGTTCCTATGTACCTCAAGACAACAACAGTGCCAAAGAAGTCTACTGTTTAGTTTAGTCTACTGTAGTCCACTGAGCTGTTTGCTCAGCCCACTGCTGTTCACTCTGCTGACTCTCGACTGTGTAAAAATGCACAGTTCAAATCACATCATTAAGTTCACGGATGACACGACTGTGGTGGGTCTCATCAGCCAGAACGACATGGCAGCATACAGAGAGAGTAGGTGCAACAATTAACAGCCTGGTGTAGCGCCAACAGCCTGTCTCTGAACCTTGACAAAACCAAAGATATTGTTGGAGAGCACAGAGCGGCCCTTCTCCACTGATCATCGGTGGATCCTCCATGGAGATCGTCAAGAGCACCAAATTCCTTGGTGTTCATCTGGCGGATAACTTCAGCTGGTCACTCAACACCATCACCAAGAAAGCACAGCAGCATCTCTAATTCCTGAGAACGATGGGGAAGGCCCCTCTCCCTTTCCCCATCCTAACAATTTTCTACAGAGGGACCATCGAGAGCATCCTGAGCAGCTGCATCACGCCTGGTTTGGGAACTGCACCGTTTCGGATTGAAAGACCCTACAGAGAATAGTGAGGACAGCTGGGAGAACATTGTGTTCATGTTTACATATACACTTTTGTTGATGGTTCCTTTTTTGCACATTGTACTCTAACATATTAACATCTTGTGTGTCTGTCTGTATTGTTTTTTGTTTGCACTAGGTTGCACACAATGCACTTTATGTGGCTAGGACCAGGAACTCCCAACAAGTCCAATTGTCTTGGAGATGCTCTGACCCAGTGGTCCAGCCAGGAAAATCTGGCTCTTTTAACACATCAAATTCTAGAACTAATTGTTTACTTGATGCCTAATATTCCTAATATTTTTTTTTATTTTTTTTTAATCTTTGAAGGATGCCACCTGTCAGTAAATTTTAAGTCTTGGTTGATCTGTGTATATTAATACTCACACTATACATAAATATGAGCTGATTTATTGGTCAACAAAATAGGTGTGGTTTACTATTCTGGTAAGTAGAGTTTGACCGATTCATCGGTTTTGCCGTTTTTTTTTTTTTTTTTTAACGCCCGATAGCTATTTGGGGGGAAAAAAAAAC
>MU589826.1:4175987-4204963 GCA_024362625.1 Silurus asotus
TTTTTTTTTTTTAACGACCGATAGCTAATTGCTGGGACAAAAAAATCCATACGATAGTTTTTCCGGGTTGTGTTATTCAGTACGAGAGTGGCATCTAGAGGGAAATTACTACCTGCATGTGCTTTTATTTGAACTGACTTTTTAAAAATTCATTTTGGATGAAGGCCAACTCCACTTTTATTTGGAGTGTTACTTGTTGAGTGTTTCTTTTGAGGGTATCTTTTTCATTATTATTTGTAATCTGACAGTTTTTTTTTTTATATTTCTTTTTTTTGCTTATTTGTAACCAAGTGGACATCAGACAATGATTTGATGACAATGGCACGGAAGCAGGGTGTGAAAGACGTCATAGAAATTAAGTTTGCAGAGAACAGGACTAACGGTCAGTCCAAAGGGTGAGTTATTTTCTTTTTACATTTCATGTCTCTCTCTTTCTTTGTGCCCATCACCATCTAAATGCTCCTGTATCTTTCAGCTATGCCGAGATTGTAGTGTCCACAGAAGAGTCTTTAAGGCGTTTATTGGAAACACTGCCACAGTGCAAGATAAACGGGGAGAAAGTGGAGTGTCGGCATGTCTCACGGAAAAACCTGGCTGAGTTTGAGGCTCTGGCCAGAAAACGTAAGCTTTGGAAAGAAATCTCCTTGAATCATTTGGATCACTGAGCTGTTAAACTGTATATATATTTCAAAAAACTTAGCTTCCTAACCAAAATCACAGCTCTTTTATAGTTTTACTATTTAAAGTTGTAATGAAGTGTGTTTGAATAGTAAATTATAGCATTTAACTGCATGAATTACTGTGTATTATTACATGGCAACTAAAATTTGAATTTGGACACTGTGATCATATTGTGGAAATCTGGCACTTAATCACTGGCAAAATGTCCCCTGTGTTTTAAAACAGGAATACCGCTGCGTCTGAACCCTAAAAGTGATTCGGAGCGAGCAGAAGGAAGGAATTCCTCTGCGTCCTCTCCATCTGACCTGCCTCCCTTACCTTTGCCTTTGGCGTTTCCTCCAGTCAAACCCCCTCCCCTCATGCCCCCATTTTATAACACTCCTCCCCCTCCACTGCCTCCTCCCCCTCTTTTTAGCACTCCTCCTCCTTTGTTTCATCCACCCTCACATCATGCACAAATTCCCAACACACACCACATCCCCAACACACACATCCATCATGCACACATCCCGAACACACACATGCCTAATGCACACATTCTCAATGCACACACCCACAACACGCACACGCACACGCCCTCGTTACACATCAACCCCGCCTTCTTCCCACCAAATCCCGCGGCACGCCTTGGCACCACAACCAGCAGCGGCAGCAGAGCAAGATTCAGCCAACCGGGGTGAGGAAAACTTGAGTCTTTACAGGTTTTTGGCTTAAAATTGGTACAAATTTCATTTATTTATGGAGATAAGAACCCGAACCAGACAGACAGTAAGCACCGTAGCCCATAAAAAGCAGACAGCCACTTCATCGTCAACAAATCTGAGTGAACATATCAGGGTGGGGAAAGACGGAAGCCAAACATCCCAGTTCAACAAAGCACTATTCCCATGAATCTTTCAAATCTGCAATATTTTTATGAAAAGGCTTGACTAAGCAAATATGCTTTAGCATAAACATATACACTAAGACAGTGTCTGAGGTTTAAACACAAAATGGAATGCTGTTGAAATGCATACTTGTGGGGCTTCGTAAAGAAAATGCTGTAGTCATCATTAGTTGAGGTACCAACAAATAGCCTGCCGCTCTTAATTAATGTATACATCAAATTCTATAAAAAAAAACTAGATGTTCGTTTGGTTACTGTGACATAAGAGCAAAATATTGTATATAATATACTATATACAGTATATACCATTCTGATGGTTATATTTCTACAGTTATAGTCAAAAAAATAATCAACGTTTTAGCCTCTTTGGAAAACATATTCCTAGTAATTTGGTGAGTATTCAATAAGAATCTATGATTTTTGTTAGCTTCTGTTAGAGTGGAGAGAGAGATAAATTTTTTTTGTAGCTCTTGAGGCTCTTCTTTTGTTATTTGAAATACAACAAAATATAGTTTGACTCTGTTTACATTCTAAGGTCTTTTTAAAGGTGGGGGATCAGTAAACAAAGGTGAAAAAGTGATTCTCAAGTATAATTTTTGTTTTAATCAGAGCTGCAGTATCAAAATATTAAAGTCCCCACATTATAACTCTATTTGATAAACAAACAAATACACACGGAATTTACAATAAGGCCCTCATAATTAGCACAAATTTGTGTAATGAGCTTTAAACGTTGAATTTGTGTCTAGGTGGCGCTCCTTTTCTGCCTGGTAGATGGGGCTGATACAGTATATATCTGTATCTTGGAGAGCTAAGTTTGTGTATTGCTAAAAATTTAGTACATTAAATTCCTGATCTGATTTATTTACAATGTTCTTTTGATGTAAGAGCTTAAATATGTTGACAGTCTTATAGCAGTTCTAGCAGCAGGTCAAAGCTCCTGGTTGTGCATTCAGTGTGATTCAAATGTCTTAAGAAATATATTAACATTAATACCAAACAGATGGCAAATCTTATTTACACTTTAACTCATTCTTGGATTACTATGTTTGAGGTGATAATTTACCATCAACAGTCTCGGTAAGTCATCGCAGTCATCTCCCCTGGCTCCTCCCCTTTTCCAGTTTGTTGTCAGATGAACACGGCTCACTCAGTTTAATATTTATTTACTCCAAATGCACAATGTTTTTTCAGTTTCACATAAACCTTTAACACGCTAGACAAACCTTTCGCCACATTTCGGTGCTGAAAAGTCATTAAACAGAGTACGTGTTTCGGAAAGGGCCTTGGTGGACACTGAGAAATGAGAACTTTTGTGTCCACTTGCATATTTTTAGTTGATTTTAGCATTCAAGTTAGTCGAGAGGAAAACCAGCTCTGTATTTGATCTTGTGTGTGAGCATGTTCTGTAATGCCTTTCAATCGTCTTACAGGGATGCAGACTTTGAGGAACTGATAAACAGGAACAGAACAATTGCGAGCAGCGCCATCACTAAAGCCATTTCTGCAGCCACATCAGGTCTCATTTTCCAAAAAAATGCTCTTTATTTGTTTTGTTTTTTTAAATATCTGTATTTTAATCAGAATTTGACAGGGAATCATGAACAATTGACATTGGAGGTAAAGGTTACAGTCAATTGTAGGCATGATGTGAAATATTACAAATTAATAGTAGTAGCTTAGTGGTGTGTGTGTGTGTGTGTGTATATATGTATATATGTGTGTGTTGTTGCAGTTGCAAACGTATTCACATGTATTTATTTTTTGTTTGCATTGGAACAACACAAAAAACATGAAAGGTAAAATCTGATACAATTCCTCACAGAATTATTGGCATCCATAACTTAATATTTGGTAGCACCCCCTTTGGGGGAATCAATAACAAAGTGTCTTATACGTCTCTACTGGAGTTTAGGACGACTCCTCTTTTGCAAACTGCCCTGGTCATTTGAGGAGGCCTTCTCCCAAATGAGACCTCTCCACAGGTGTTCTATGGGATTTAGATCTGGACTCATTGCTGGCCATTTCAGAACTCTCCAGCTGTTTGTAACCATTTCTGAGTGCTTTTGCAAGTGTGTTTCGGGTCATTTTCCTGCTGGAAGACCCATGACCTCTGGTGGAGATGCAGCTTTCTGACACTGACCACTACATTGTGCCCAAAAATTCTTGGGTAATCAACAAATTTCATGATACCGTTCACACAGTCAAGGCATCCAGTACCAGAAGCAGCAAAGCAACCCCAAAACATCTATGAACCTCCACCATGTTTGACTGTAGGGGCTTTCCTTTGAAGGCCTAATTTTCTTTTTCTGTAAACAGTGCCATGGTGTCCTTTACCCAAAAGCTCTCAAACTCCAATCTTGCTTTTTTATGCCTTTGTGTTAGAAATGGTGTCCACCTGGGTTCCCTACTATAGCGTCCCTTTTCATTCAGATAGGGACGTAATGGTGCGAGCCCACACTATTGTACCCTGTGTCTGCAGATCAGCAAAAAATTAGTTTGGAAGTTAAATTACGGGGTTCTTTACCCGCCATTAAACAATCCTTCGTTGTAAATTGTAATTCATTTTGCTCTTCGGTCCACGACCAGGGAGGTTCGCTAGATTAAGATCTCTGGTGATGGACTTGTAGCCTTGAGATTGTCCATGTTTTTCCACTATTTCTTTTCTCAAATCCATAAACAACTCTTTACACTTTTTTTTTTTTTTCCATGCTCAGTGTGACACACAACATAATTGTTTTCCATTTTAACTGATTGCAATTGTAATTACTTTATTGGCCACAGGTTACACTTGCCGCAGGTGTGTCCAAATACAAATTACAGGAGCACCACATGTTTGAAAAGCAATTATTTCTTACAATTTTGACAAGGTGTCAATATTCATTTTTGAGTTCTGTGTGGAATCTTATCAAGTTTGATTCTCAGGGGTTTTTTTGTGTGCGTGTTGTTGCAGTGCAAACAAATACATTAAGTACATGAACACCAAAACATTTGCAGTTGGAACAGTTTTATTCCTTTGATTACACTCCTTCCATTCTTCCAATCTTCCATTTTGATTTGGTGATTGATCTTGTAGTACAGCGGGACAAACCTGGAGTCACATCAGCAACTCACAATGTTAGCACAGGGTTAAGTTTAAATGTGCTGTGGTTTGCATTATTGCTTACTGAGAGAGTTAACTCTCTCTTCTCTCTTCTCTTCTCCTCTCTCTTTTAGGTGACATTCGGATGGCCATAGAGACCCTGTACACGGCGACTGCGGTGATCAAACAGTCTCGTGTGTTCTTTGACAAGCGCTGTCGCGTGCTGGTTGAGTCCCTTAATGACTGTCTGAACTCGGTAGAGACCAAATGCTTCCCTTCAAGGTGTGTGTATGCGAGATCTCTTATCTTTTCCATCGGCTCATCTGCTGAGAAACAACATAAATCAATTGCAGTGCCTTCTACCAGCAGCACATGTATTTATTTTTGTCTCGTTTTTCCATATCTATAGTAAGAGACACCGTTCTCGGGAGCGAGCGAGGAGCCGAACGAGGAGCCGATCAAGGGACCGATATCGAGAGCGCTCATCCAGCACAGACAGAGACAGAGAGCGGGAGCGAGGCCGTGATCGTGAGCACAGAGACAGGCATTGATGGGTGAGTAGTGTCGCTTCCTCCTCCTCCTCCCCCTGTCATACTGACACTAAAGCCCCTTTCACATCTACATGTTTACACAGGAATTCTGGTCAGAAGGTCCCTTTCTACAACAGCTCCTCTGACAGTAAATCACAGTTTTGTTTTGTTTTTTTGTCAAGATATTTACAATGCATTCGGAAAGTATTCAGACCCCCCCTTCCCTTTTTTCAGTTTTATGTTGCAGCCTGATATTACAATCGTTCAAACAAATGTATTCAGACCCTCAAATCTGCTATTATTACACCCATACTTAAGAAACCAGGAGGTGACCCATCAAATTTTGACAATTTCCGTTCAATTTCAAATTGACCATTTATCTCCAAGGTAGTGGAAAAGTGAATTGCATTTAAAATTCATGAACATCTCTCCAAGAATAACTTGTATGAACAATTCCAATCTGATACTGTCTCACATAAGATACTGCTTGACAGGTTAGCTTCCATTGGTATTACTGGCACTGCTCTGTCTTGGTAGTCAGCGTATTTAATTAAAAGGTTTTAGATCAATATTATCAACAGTCGCCACTGGTGTACCCCAGGGCTCTGTATTTGGCCCGCTTCTTTTCATTATATATATATATGCTCCCTCTTGGTTACATTTTAAAGAAATATGGTGTTAATTTTCACTGCTGTGGTAAAGTGGGTCTGCCAAACCCACCGGTTCTTTTCCTCCACCATCCTTATCAAGCTGTCTATCTGAAATTAAAGATTGGCTTTCAGCGAACTTCTTGAAGGTAAATGGCAACAAAACTGAGGCTTTGCTGGTTGGCACTTAATCTGTTATGTCTAAACTGCTTCTCTCTCACCATTGATAATACCACTATCTGTGCTTCCTCTCAGGTTAAAAGCTTGGGTGTCATCATGGATAGTACACTATCTTTTGAAGCACAAATTAATAATATCACACAGACTGCATACTTCCATCTGTGTTAATATTAACCGTCTTCGTCCCTTTCTTTCAAATAATAATACTGCAGTTCTTATTCACGCACTAGTCACTTCACGTATAGACTACTGCAATGCACTCCTCACAGGTATTCCTTCCAAATTGCTGAATAAACTTCAGATGGTTCAGAATTCTCTCTAGAACACCTTATACGGCTCACATCTCTCCAGTTCTTCAGCAATTACACTGGCTTCCAGTAAAGTATAGAGTAGAATTTAAAATCTTGCTACTCACTTATAAGGCACTTCATAATCTTGCACGACAATATCTACCTCAACTTCATGTTTACACTTCTTCACGTGCACTTAGATCTTCATCTTCAATTTCTCTTGTGGCACCTTGGATTCGACTGACTACCATGGGTGCCAGATCTTTTAGTTATGCTGCCCCCCCGCCTATAGAACTCTCTTCCCCTTGATGTTTACAATAGCGAGTGCTTGTTGACTTTTAAAAAGCGTCTTAAGACATATCTTTTTATACAGGCCTTTTTATGAAATGTTTAATTGAGATTTACATGCATATGCTGTTTCTCTGTTGTGTGTTCTGTTTTATGCAATGACCTGTATATTGTCTGTAAGGTGACCTTGGGTGTTTTGAAAGGCGCCATGAAATAAAATGCATTATTATTATTTACAACAACACTTGAAAATTAGCTCAGGTGCCTCCTGATTATTTTGATTATTGCCGAGATGTTTCGACACTTTGAGTCCAAATGCGAAAAAGTTAATTTGATTGGACACGATCAAAAATCAAGCCATGAGGTCTAAGGAACTTACTTAACTTATTTACCACGGTTTATGTGATTATAGCCCATCCAAAAGCCCCCCCAACTGGCCCCTGGGCCGAAAGGTTCAAGAGCCAAACAGTAGCAGCTTGGCTGGGGCTTGGACACCCTCCATTCAATAACTAAGAGCTTTATCCGCTGAGCCACTGGCCAAAAGCATAAACACAAATCAAATGCTTTAGAATGTCGCTGGAAAAGAATCGACTTTGGAGTGGCAACTGCATCACAGCATCTTCTTCCTGTAATAATAAACTGATTAAATCAAATGTAGTTTTTTTTTTTATTATTATTATTAAATCTGCTGCTCACCACAAACCACAAGTCCGGGTTTGTCTTCTACTTGCGTTTTGTCTTAATTCACTTTAACCTGTACTTCCAGAACATTCGCCACCATTTCCAGTCCATGGCTAAAGATCAGCAGAGATCACAGTGCATATGAGGAGGACCAGCTAGAAGCCACAATTGACCTGCTGAACATCGCTTTCTCTGCTTCTAACAACTTATTTCATGGCATTTCGGTAAATTTCCTTAAAGATGCCGTTCTCTTTGTTGTGTACATGGTTATGAATAGGAATTGACGTTTTTGGTTGAAGAAAAAAAAAATTAATAATTTTTACTGGCTGATTCAATACTCGTACAGCAGAACAGCCTTCATTCACTTTGTTTAGACACATTCGACGCCTTAATTTTTGTCAATTTTGTAATTAAACACGAATGTACAGTAATAAAAAAAAGAACCTGTATTTCCCTGCTACTGTGCTGCGTGTGACGTTATTGTCAGATTCCTCTCGAGGAGGAGACACAACTCGCTGATGCAGAATAGAAGGACATTTTTCACATTCTGCATTTTTACAGACTTTGTTTAAACTCCTTCAAATGAATTATTCATTACAAATTATTTGAATGATGTAAATAATTTAGACTAAGAGCTCTGCATTCCTCTGCAAGAGAAATGATTTTTTTTTTCCTATCAGAAGTGCAGCAGAAAGAAAGGACTCGCAGGCAGAAAAAGAAAAACTAATCATTTTGACCACAAAATACATAGCGAGGTTTGGAGTTTTGTTGGTGGACTGGACAGGCCCCAAGCTTCCAGTGCATTCAGACCACCTTTACTTTTAAACATTTTCTTATGTTGCAGCCTGATACTATAATCATTCAGATAGATTTTTCTTTCTCATTAATCTACACTTAATACTCCATAATGACAAAGTGAAAAAACAATTCTATAAATGTTTTCAAATGAAAAAAACTAAATTATCACATGCACATAAGTATTCATACCTACAAGACTTTGCTTTATGCTCAGGTGCCTCTCATTTCTCTTGATCGTTGAGATGTTTCTACACTTTGGTTAAAGTCCACTTGTGGAAACATTTACTGGTTGAACATGATTTGAAAAGGCACACACACTTTTTTATATAGGGCTTCACATACAGTGCATCCGGAAACTATACACTGCGCTTCACTTTTTCCATATTTTATGTTACAGCTTTATTCCAAAATGAATTTAATGTATTATTTCCCTCAAAATTCTACAAATACACCATAATGACAACGTGAAAGAGGTTTGTTTGAAATACCACACCTACATAAGTATTCACAGCCTTTTCCATGAAACTCAAAATTGAGCATTGGTGCATCCTGATTCCACTGATCATCCCTGAGATGTTTCTACAACTTGATTGGAGTCCAGCTGTTGTAAATTCAGTTGTTAGGACATGATTTGGAAAGTGACCAGATGAAAGCCACTCCTCAGTAATATGCACGACAGCACACCTGGAGTTTGCCAAAAGGCACCTGAATGACTCGCACCATGAAAACCAAAATTCTCTGGTCTGATGAAAGTAAGATTGAACTCTTTGTCTTGAATTCCAAGGAAACCAGGCACTGCTCTTCACCTGGCCAATACATCCCTAAAGTAAAGCATGGTGGTGGCAGCATCATGCTGTGGGGATGTTTTTCAGTGGCAGGAACTGGAAGACTAGTCGGGATGGAGCGATAGATGAATACAGCAATGTACAGAGACATCCTTGATTAAAACCTGAATACTTTCTGGATGCACTGTATCTCTAAATGCGTCTAATGTATAAAAACTTGATTTAAGAGGATTTTTAACCAGGGAAGTAAAATGTATGGGCAGAAAGCAGATGACTATGGTCCAGTTATATTATAGACAGGGTTTGAGTAAAGCCCTGAGCATATTGTTAGATGATTCCCAGATATCATGTTTCACCTGCTTCCTTCTGGTATTCAGTATTGAACTCCTATTAGTAAAGCAAATCGTTTTAGACATTCATTTGTCTTGTGTCTTATGCGAAATGCATGTATGCTACTACCAAATAGCTTTTGGGAAATAAACATGAACTGAACAGGTGAAAATGTATATCAGCACAAAAAACCAAGGCATGCATTCAAAGTACCTGGCAGCAGAGCTCAGAGACAGGATTGTTGCCAGGCACAAATGTGGGGAAGCCTACAAAAAAAATCAAGGTTTAGAAACCATTCAGCAACGATCAAGAGAACTGGAAGGCAGCTGAGCTCTTTTTCAAGTGTGGTTGCAAAGGGTCTGAATACTTTTGTATGTGATGTTTCAGGTTGTTGTTTTTTTTATTTATTTATTTATTTTTATTGTACAGACATTTTTAGAATTGTTTTTTCATTTTATTATGAGGTACCGAGTGTAGATTGAGAAAAACTAATCAATTTGATCGATTGTAGTATCGGGCCATAGCATAACAACATTGAAAAAAAGTGAAGGGGGTCTGAATACTTTCCGACTGCACTGTATAGTGCATCTCGAAGGAATATCTACTTGATGGAATTGTCACAAGCAAACTTCTTCACTCAGTCAGGAACAGGAAATAACTCGATACATAAAAAATAATAATAATCTGTTTCCAGTAGGTGAGAAGTTTTATATAAACCACCTTCACTGTTACTGTAAATCTGGAACATTCCAGAAAGTGATGTCATAAAATTGAAGGTTCATTATCTATACCTAAAACCAGGGTCTTTTTATCCTTGATACCATGAAAAAACTCAAACAACTCAACCAAGACCTCAGGGGGGAAAAAAAATAGACCTCCAGGAGTCACGATAAGCATCTGTATAAACAATCGCACACACAAGACGGTGTTCTTTAAATGAACTTTGTAAAGCATGTCTAGTGAAACAGAGAGAGAACTCAAACTTTTTAAGATCAGCAGAAAAAAAGCCAGCGTGAAACCTGAAGGTGATCATCAACTTTTTAAAAAAAAGAGTATCATCTCAAGTGTGAATCACAGGAATGGTGTTTTACTGGGGAAAGGACAGTGTAAAAAAATACTGAAGCTACTAAATACTGAAGTAAAAATATTTCACTGAGAAAACTTGCTATGGGTGTAAACCATAAATGCTGGCACCTCTGCATACAAGTCAAATTTAATACAAATGCTGATACAAATTATTATTTTTTTTTAAGTCACTTAAGCTCTACAAACACCTTTGCCTTCACACACACTGGCTCAGGATTCTTTTCATGTCATATTTACTACTTTTATTTATACAAAAAGGAAATCCAATCACAGAACTGCGGCACAGTGAAGTCAAGAAGCCGTAAAAGTCGGTTCAGTGAACACATTCAGTGCATGTAAGACAGAGATGAAGCCATTTAGTCCGAGTCTTATTTCTCCAGCGGGGCGTAGTTCAGCAGTTTCTCAATCAGATCGACGTGAGAGAGCAGCATCCTTCGACAGCAGTACCTCTTCAAGCCCAGCGCATCCAGAGCGTCTCTGAGTCAAACAAATCGCACATGAGATCAGTGGCCTGAACTTATCTACACATAATCACCAAGTAGTCAGATCGAGGCTTCAGATACATTTTATACGCAAAAACTGTGTGATGTTTGTGTTGAATGGAACCAAGGTTGTTTTGTTTTGTTTTCTTTTTTAAATGAAAAAAATTACATCAATGGTTCTGTATTATTATTTAACATTTTACTAATAATCAACATAATACTAATAATTTCAAACAAAATTCCATTATTTTTCATTTTCCTTTATAAATCCACTGTGATTTTTTTAACCCCATCTTAAAAACCTTGCAAAGAAACATGTGCAATTCATAAATAATATACATAAATAATTAAAATATTGTTTCAAACATGAAACAGGATCTGTATGCTAGATTACATATCTTTATATGAAGTGTGTATGTGGGCAAAATTACATCACTACATTACATCTTGAAATTGACTATAAAGCTGAATAAGGATAGATTAAGGGTTTGCAGGGATTCAGTGCTGCATGTGTAAGAGAGTGATTCACACTAGGGGTGTAACGGTACACTTGTTCGTGTCGGACCGTTTCGGTAGACGTGTACACAATGCAATACTTGGTTTACCTGAGGAACATCTAGAGGGACCGACAATATTGGGCATCATAATGTTCTGTCTGATCGGTGTGTATAGGGTTTTTTTTTTTAAGGTAAAAACTTTGCCAGTGACAGGAAGTCGTTGATTCTGTGCATTTGCAATACCAAACCTGAATTTTCTTACATGCGCAGGGCAAATCGTGTTTCTGGTACGGGTCCAGTAGCCCAGTGTCACTGTCTAACTAAATGCATATATGTACAATCAATGTAATCAAAATAATAGAAGTGCACTGCATTGATTTGACTTATTCAATCCTATTTCTTTGTAGCAAGTGAACATTTTGTCCACAAAGTTGGTGTTAGTTGGTTAGGTGGTGATGTCTAGACGACTGGGTCAGAGCATCTCCAAAACTGCAGCTCTTGTAGTGGGTTCTTGGTCTGCAGGAACAGTGGTAATCTAGCAACAGGGTCATGGGCAGCCAATGCCCATGTGGTCCGAGCCAACAGGCGAGCTCTTGTAGCTTAAATTGCTGAAGATGATGTTAATGCTGGATGGGTTTTTGCAGAAAATGAGGGACCGACACAATATTGGGCAGGTGCCCATAATGTTGTGTCTGATCGGTGTGTATATAGGGTTTGGTTTCGATAGTAATATTCAATATTGAACGCCATATTATGTCAAATAAAACACTTATGCACGTTTCAAACTGAAAAATATTCCACCACAGTTACACATCTGCGTCTCTTTCTTACCCCTCTGTGTATTCTGCCTGGAGGAGACCCAAGTAAGCCTCCCACTTGTTCCCTACAATCTTCCCGCAGGTAAAACAGCGGATCGGGATGATCATAATGATGCCTGCAACCTGATCCTGTACAAACCTGAACCAGAAAAAAGAGACAGAATGACTGAACACATGGGCCATGAACCTCCATATCACCGTGCATCACAGACTACACACAAACAACTAAAACTATGTATATCATTTTACGCCTTTTTAACTTTATTCCTCTTTAATTATGCGGACATTTAAACCACAGAATATTTACCGATTTTCTATAGAGCTCCTTCTCCACGTTCTTCACGTTTCGAGAAAGAAAAAAAACAAACGCCGAAAATCCGTCACTTCCGGTTTTGTTGTGTTAGCGAGGAAACGGCACAGAAAAAAACAAGTTCGGGATGAAAATAGTTCCGCTGGCAATTATCAGCAAGGTCAAATTCGTTTACGATTTATTGTGTTTTAATTTTATGAATTCACCCATAACGCCTATAGTCCACGCACGGGTAAAAAATATAAAAAAAAATAGCGGTCTGATAAAAAAACAGAAAGACTCTGATAAAGTCACTCTATATTTAAGGAAGGTTATCCAGTGTACACTGATCAGGAGATTGTACTCGCCCCAGCATGTCAGTAAAAACACGGTACTGGATTCATTTAGGATTGATCGTGTGTGGTGTAAGATATGTTTCGCGATGTAGAATGACGAGTGTTCTGGCATTTTAAGCTCTTGGTGGCTTATCATGAGTGGTTAACTGTGCCTCTCCCTCTAGTGGTGAAGCGTGGAAATACAACTGAAGGGAATGCTACACTGTAGTAGTAGTAGTTTCTTTCGGCTTCTCCCGTTAGGGGGCGCCACAGCGGATCCTCCGCACGTTTGATTTGGCACATGTTTTACGCTGGTTGCCCTCCCCAATTTATCCGGGCTTGGGACCGGCACTGAGAGTGGCAGGGGATGGATTAAAAAGAATAAAAAAGAAAAAAAGTTTGGTCGAAACCCATTGTTGTATTGCAGCCTTTTTGGTTTTATTGTACATAAGGAGCAGAGGGAGAAGGGTTTGAGGAGCAGGAGAGCGCAAAACAATCAGGAAAAGATGTCTGTCAGAACTTGATATCTCTCAACACATACATATTTTTATTTTACATTTCATCTTTTATATAATTCGTTGACATTATCCACCGTCACAAAGTCTCGGGATTCAGCAAATGTAACACTAATCCTTGTCATCTTCTCACACTTTACTGTTCTATTAGTTCATCTACAGAGTGCTAGTTGTATTATTGCATTACATACGCACTTGAGGGAATGCAAAATCGCCTCTGTCCTAAATATCATGTTTAGGTGTCCAGACAAAGGCAGTTTGTATGATGAACATCGCAGTCAAGTTTCCTTACCGACATTGGGGAAAAAAAGTGATCTGCCTTGACATCATGCCATTAAACTGCCTCACAATTGTCTATTACTCTATATTCTTTTCTATTTTTAACACTTTATGGTCAACAGGAAAAGGATGGGTTTCAGTGATCAAGCAAAAGAACAGGACACATCCACTAATATCCAATGAGGAAATCCAGACAGCCAGAAAAGAAAAAGGCAAAACGTAATTGCTTGCTCATGTGTGATTTACAATAAAAGTGATAGTAATAATAATAAATATTATAACTGCATAAATACGCACATACATTCTGACATATAATTATTCTGTATTCAACAATCCATCAATGCATCCATTTTATATCTATAAACCCTATTGTGTATATAGAATAATATCTCTAGTATAAATATAATCCTGGGTTACACTGATAAATGTTTGCATTCCAGAATTAATCGCATTTCATCATGTAAGAAAATATGCACAAATAATGGACAAGAATAATTCGTTTCCTCCCATCCTAGGTTCATATTGTTATATTTGTTCTAGAGAATTAATTATAGAGTTGTTGTTGTTGTTGCTGTTGTTGTAGTAGCAGTACCTTCTGGTAATTACTGTGTGTTGGCAAGTTATGATGAAGCTGCGTCCTCACAGACCAATGCTCACAAAGCATCAAACCTCCAATTTCTGTGCAAGTGCGAAACGAAACAGAAAAGATCTTAACAGCATTAAAGGAATGCAGTTTCGTCTGACCTTGTTTTGTAAACGTCGCATTTTTACCCTCACTGGTAAAAAATAAGATGTAAATCTCGTTTTCATGAAAAACGAGGCACGCTGACGTTTTTAAATAGCTACGTTAGCTAGCATTTTAAAGCCGATCAGCTACCTAGCATTATTCGTACAGTGGAGAATATACATTTGAATAGGTTTTATAGAATAAATGCTCCATTTCATGTTACTATTTTTTTTTATTGATTTAATTTCATTCCACCCAATCGTACGTCTGTCATCTCATCGCCTCGCAGACAGTTCCTTGTGTGTGTCAACACACTTGGCCAATAAACCTGATTCTGACTCTGATCATTGGTCTGTGGGGGATGCAGCTACAAATGAATGGATTGCGTTGTATCAAACCTGAACATGGCCTAAGTGGGCTTGCTGCTATTTCTACTACTGTAGCGACTACACTAGCGCTGAAATGAGAAGAAAGCACATTGGCTCCCCACCCCAAAGAAATTTATACATACCCCCCCCCCCCCCCTTTTTTTTTTTTTTTTTTTATTTTTTAGGCTGGGACCCAGTCACCCATAAACCTGATAATCGCTCTGTCACTTCCTTTTGGCTAATAAGACCAAGCCCACCAATACGGCTCCGAGTGCTACAATAGCTCCACCAATAAGGAGCGGCTTCAGGTTTTCCAGGATTTCACAGCTGCCCCCAGCTCCCTCGTTCCCTTCCTGCGCTCCCTCTTGGTTGCCATCATGCACTGGTTTTTCGGCTTCGGGGGGCGGCACAGGTTCGGCAGGAGCCGTGTTCGGTTTCGGAGGGGGTGCCGATTCTTTCTTCTCCGTCTTGGTGGCTGATTTCACGCTGCTCTTCGCTTTTGACTCCATAGGGATGGATGGTCAACGTGTGGGGGGTATTTCTTGTCTCTCGATGTGCTGGATAGACATGAAGAAGAATAGAGCTGACATCAATTATAGTTTCATTCCAAAACGTATACATATTTTTTCGAAAAGCAGTGTAATTTAATAAAACCAAAAGCTGGCCAGATGGGAAGTGGCAATCTGTCTGATGGCAACCCATATTTAGAGCCTGAAGTTGATATCATTCATGATCTCAGTGGATGATGTACCAAATAATTTCAATACAAATGTGTAGCGAAAATGTTAGTACACAACACAATATTAAGAAATTTTAATTTGCGTTCGCATTTGACTGATTTTATGACCTCTTCAAGCATTTGACCAAATGTTTACATAACTGTTCGTGCCATTGATGAAATCCATAGGTTTCTATCCACAGTGCATTCATACAACACATTTTATTGTGCATGGGTCGCAGCTCTGGGTTCTGTTGTTTGAACCCTGAGCTCATGTTACTATCCATGTGAATGCTGTCTAAGTTTTATTCTGGTTTCCTCCTGCCTGCCATAAAAAGATGATTCGGCATTCTGGCATTCTGATCCTACCTGGATAAGGCAGGTGCACATGTATGATAATAAATTCAGTGAACGTTCTGTCCTGAGTCATGGTGGTTCCAGACTGTGTTTGACTTTAATACTGAACTGACCCATGAAGCCAAAGAGCAATTACAGGGCTTTCAGCGTAACGTCCGGCCGAGCCGTCTCATGGGAAGATGTGTGCGAGTAACTGAGAAAAGACACAGCCCTTTTGCTCTCGATAGCCACTCTGACACACACACACGCAATGCAATTATGTGATGCATGTCACCCAACACGACACAAAGCTGTCTTTTACAGCCACATATCTCAAGTGTGCTGTATTCTCCTTCTCTCCCTCCCTGTGCCAGAGTAAATGAGTCATACGCAGCATGATGGAGGACAAGAGAGGGCGAGGACTCATGATGAAACAAATAAAAAAACTAAATAGGGGAAGTGAGAAAGAAAGAGGAATAATCAGATTTAAAAAAATTATATGAACAGCAAAAAATGTGAGTTAAGCCACAGGCCACTTCTAGGCCACAGGCCTCCTTATTCCCCTGCAAATGAAATGGCATCATAAATAAATAAAAAAGCAGAACGGCAGTCTTACCTTCTTATGTCCTGCTTTTATTCCCCTGTAACCTTGCGCTGACCTTGTACTTGTCAGGCTAGATAGACGACTCAGCTGGGCTTTATGAGACACAGAGGCCGCAAAATCGTTGTCAAGGAGAAACTGGGAATGAAGGGAAGTGCATTGATGGAGGAGGAGGATGCGGCAGGGACCAGAGGACGGAGAGGAGGTGGAATGTTCCATTCCAGCTCCAAACACAGGGGGTGGAGAATGTTGCAACTCGAAGGTATGGTTTCTGTGGACTGAAAATATGACTCCAGTTTGTGTGTGTGTGTGTGTGTGTGTGTGTGTGTGTGTGTGTGTGTGTGTGTGTGTGAGAGAGAGAGAAGCTGTTGAGTTAGCAAGGGTGTGGTGTTATGCAAACTACAAAGATCTGTTTGAACTGTTTGAATGTGGCCAAAATGTCACCACTTGTTTACATCACCACAGTAAAACTATTTATACCTAAAGAAGGCTATAAAATATAAGAATACAAATCAAAATATAAATCATTTACTATTTTTTATTATTATATTAGGATTATGTAATAGGTAATAATAAAATGGCATAACATACAGTCACATCCAACATACAGTTCCATCAACAACATAGACATTGTGTCAGAAGATTTCAGGACATTTTAGATTTCTTACATTTTGTGGGGGGAAAAAAGAAAAATCTAGTGAGTTTTTGAGCAGATGTTGCTGGTTGTTCTGAACCAGACATGGTTCTTCTGACATACTTCTACAGGTCACATTACATTTGTTGGTTATTACCGTGTAACACCTGACTTTCGCAGTGCAAGCCTGTGTTCCCAATGACCAATTACTAATCACCACAGTTCCTAACAACTAATCACCAAAAATCCCAATGACTAATCACTAATCACCACAGTTCCTAACAACCAACCACTAATCACCAAAAATCCCAATGACCAATCACTGATCACCATTAATTCTAATGAGAAACCACTAATCACCAAAATTCCCAATGACCAATCACTGATCACCAAAAATCCCAATGAGCAACCACTAATCACCAAAATTCCCAATTGCCAATCACTGATCACCAAAAATCCTAATGAGCAACCACTAATCAGAACTGTGCTGAACAACCAATCACTGATCACCATTAATCCCAATGACTAACCACTAAGCGCCAATAATCCCAATTACCAACTGCTTATCGCCACTGTTTCTAACATCCAATCACTGATCACCAATAATCCTATAGACCAGCCAATAAACTTTCTTTTGGCTTCTCCCGTTAGGGGTCGCCACAGCGGATCATCCGTATTTATGATCCGCATGTTCGATTTGGCACATGTTTATACGTTGGATGCAATTCCTAACGCAACCCTCCCCATTTATCCGGGCTTGGGCCCGGCACTAAGAGTGCACTGGCTTGTGCAACCCTAATGGCTGGGGTTGGTTCCCTGATCACCAAAATTCCCCACTGGCCAACCAAATGCCTTTGTTCCTTAAAAATACAATCACTGATTAGCAATAATCCCAATAACCGACCACTAATCACCACTGTTCCTGTTAATCAATCTGTGATCGACATGAATTCAGAATGATCTGTCACTGATCCTATTGTGTCTTTCACCCTAATGTATTTGATGAAAGACACTAAAGGTATATGTATTATTTATAACCTTTTACTTTGTCTTCATTTTGATCTATTGCTCTTAATAGTTGTATTATTATTTACAAATAATAATTATTTATTAAAACAGAATTACAATTTTAAGAAATTGTATTATTTGGTAAATATGTCAATAGTTTGTTTAATTCCTTTAATTCCTGCACGCGCTTTTACAGATCCAGCTAACCACAGTGCAGATCCACATGACGTCACATGTCGTGTAGTCTTGTAACGTCACCACCACCCCCACTATTCAACAAAAATAAAAGAATTGCGTGAATAAATGGCAAGTAAGAAGACGCTGTGACTGAGTATTAAAATGTGTGTATCAGGCTCTTGGATTGACCCCATAAATTACTGTTCCCTTGTTATTAAACCTTAATAGACGGCGGCTGAAAATAACGGAAATGACGCAGAAGCGCTAGGTATTAAATACCTCCACACTTTTTTTTAATAAGTGCAATACATTAGGGTTTAAAATTTGCAGCAGGTAGTACACCCAGTTGTCCAGTAGGAAGCCGTTTCCCGACTCGCTCCATTCACGAAGCCCAATGACGCCGTGACTTACGCAACCGGCGCAACGTGAAAGAAGCGCTTTCATGCGTGTACGCTTGAGTGGTTGCCATGTTGGGGTATTTTAACTCGATCAGGAGGAGTCTTGTGCCTGCCTGGCTGTGTGCTCGTGATATGGCCGTGTTACAATCGTGTCATTATTTAAAACTGTATGACATCATCATTTACTCATAAAAGATGCATCATTCATTTACACCCAGTCATTCCTGAGTGACGTAATGCTGCTATGTGATTGTGGTATTTATCACAACCAGTCTGTTTGGTGTGTTTTAAATTGAAATTTTCAAATGCATTATTTCACATCAGTACTATATAATATTGATCTTGGAGTCTGCAGAACACGTGTTTACTAACACAAAAGTCATCTGTAAAAATATATATATATATTTTTATCAAGAACATTTCTGGAGTGAAACACACAAAAACATCCTGTTTTAGATTATGATATATATCATTTTATAATGAAAATAAAATCCTGGCACGTGTAGAACACGCACAACAGCAAAGAGTGTGTGTGCGTGTGCGTGTGTGTGTGTGTGTGTGTTATTTATTTATTCATGATGTGAGTGTTATTTATTTATTCATGATGTGAAATTATATGACCAAAAGTTTATGGACTTTATGGACCCCTGACCATTACATCCATTGATGATCTGGCAACCCTGGCTGAAATCCCCAAAGCACACAGCGACGTGTTAAATGGTATGTCAAAATATTGCGTACTGCTTGGGAACACAGGGTTTGAGACAGAGCTCTTCATCTGACTTTGTGCGTGCGCGCGCGCGTGTGTGTGTGTGTGTGTGTGTGTACCTCTCCTCTGCTTTGTACTATGACATGTAGCTCACCCAGTGCTACGCAAACTACGTTGAGGGCGCAGTTGGGAATGGAGCGCGCTGCAGCTTTGGGAGCGAGGAGAATCCCAGCAACGCCCGTTTTTCACGGAAGGAAGAAGGAAGACATCAGTCCGTGCGCTGATAGCTGAGAGCTGAACTGCTCCACTCGCTCCTTATTAACGTGAAGGGAGGGGAAAAGAAGAAAAAGAAGGAGAAGAAAGGGAAGAAGGATAAGTCACACCCTTCCTTTAGATTACGCACGACTCAGCTGGTGTGTGAGCGCACAGGAAGCCTGGCACCGACGACGCAAACGCGTAAAGACACACATCCATGGACACCGTTGTCCCCGGGAGGCGATCTATGTGAGTCCGGGTCGAGCTCGACCTGCTATTGGAGCTCTGGAGCTGGGTTTCAGGGGACACTGGGGACACCGGGGGAGAAAGAAGACCCACAGCACAAGCCCTGAGACTCAATTTGCACAACCTGTTTTTAAGGGGACTAAGGACAGGATTTCCAACCTGTTTGAAGGGGACAGGAATTTTTTGCTTGGAGGGACATTGATGTATTGGATTGTTCTTGGACACATGCGATGACTTGCTTTGTGTCTTGTCCTGAACCCATTTCCTAATGAGACTTAAAAAATTCGAAAGCGGGACTGGTTGTCTTTATTGTGTAGATTTGAGCAGGGACACAGAAACACAAATCGAACTGGTCCATTGATGCTTTAAAAAACAATTCATACATAGAGGACATAGAGCTTTTTAGGACAGGAACAGAGACAGGTTTGCTCTTTTATTGTGGTTTTTTTCGTTGTTGTTTTTTAATCCTGTCGTTACTTTGCTGGAGGAAACATCTGGGTGGCGATCTGCGGAGGATGGGAGAGAGAACAGAAGCGCTGAAGACGACGGTCTCGGGAAGACACCGTCCTAAAACAGGTGAGAGACTTGTTACAGGTCTCCTCGGCATGGATCAACACGGATCAGCATGGATAATTACGAGTGCCATGGGCTATTCACACGTATTCCAGGCTGGGTTTGCAACATCCACCTCTTCTCATTGGTCATGCTGTTAGTGCGAGTGTGTGTGTGTGTGTGTGTGTGAGAGAGAGAGATATACAGAGTGAGACAGAGAGAGGCAGTGGAGCGCATACTAATGTCCTCTGATCCCTCACCATTTATCAGCAAAGCGTCCATTTCTGCTTCAGCACTGTATCTTCTGAAACGCAGATTTTATTTGCGGTCGTGTCGCAGTAGGTTGCATATGTGTGCATCTCTAACATTTCTGCCAGTGCTGTGCATCACACATGGTGTGCTAATCACAAGCAGCGGACATGCTGATGCACATACACACACACACACACACACACACACACACACACACACACACACACACAGAGAAATATACAATTCTTGGGAAAGGAATCTATGGTATCCTCTGGATATGCAAAAGCTTTCATGTAAACGCATTAATGGCTGGGCTTGTGGTTCCCATATTGAATGGGTTTAATGGAAACAGGACGCTTGCCTCCCTGAGGGGGCCTTGCAAATGCATTTGCGTTCATATCAAATGAGAATTGACAGAGTGAGATATTTCTGGTTGAGGAAAAGGGTGAATTCCGGGGTTCAGCGTTCCCATGAGCAGCAAGGTACAGTATCTGTCCTCTATTTGAAAAGCATCAAGACAGTGCTTTGATGTTAGAAAAATCCGAAAGGTCTTTCTCAGAGAAGACAGTCCCATGATGCTGTTCAACCCAGGATGAGTCCGAAACATTTTAGACAGGACTGTCTCTCTCTCTCCAAGGAGTTTTTAAGTCCTGTTTCTGTATAGTTGTAAGAGCCGATGTGCATGTCTAATGTTGCTGTATGTCAAATCTGGGAATATGTTAACATGATTTGAAGGTTATTCTGCTGGTTGATCTGCTTGCTCCTTTTTTTATTCACATCTGCAGCCAAACAAGCAGCAGTGGCACTTTTCAGTCTCCTAGTGTTCAAACGCGATCCACTTCGGTTCTTTCGATGATATAATACTCCTATCGAAAGCTCCAGCGCTGATCCAATACTTACTTGGCAAAACTCTGCCAAGTTATGTAAAACACAGCTAGGTGTGATGGTGGTGGTGTGTTTTTTTAAAACATGTCCTAGATCTGTCTGCAGGATCTGTGCCATCCCACGCATCCCACAGATAAGAAAATGTAATAGCAAGCGATTTGTGAGTTGTATTTTATGTGCACTCTTACACAGATTTGTCTTATAGATAATATCTTCTATGCTTCGTCTAAACATAAATCTGATACATAATGACTTATCACTATAAGCAATCTAAAGACATTATAATAGATATGAACATTATTGCCACCATCAGTGTTATAGCCGTAGATGTTGCCCTAGACATCATCACCATATACGTTCTCAATGATATATGACATAGACATAATTGACATAGACATTAGCATTGCTTAATACATTAGCATTGTTTTTAGGCTTTGAATTTGCTATATACGTTATCGCCATCGGAAATGTTATAACAGCTATAGATTATATATTTCCATGGAAACGATTGTTATATAAATTATCCCCATAGACATCGTCATAACCATAGAGAATGTCATTTCCCTAGGCATGATTATCCATATTGGTATGATGTCTATAATAGTGTTAATACATAATATATACAGTGGGTAAAATATGTATTTGATACACTGCCGATTTTTCAAGTTTTCCCACTTACAAAGAACGGAGAGATCTGTATTTTTTTCATTATAGTTACACATCAACTGTAAGAGACAGAGTAAAATTAAAACAACAAAATTTTAAAAATCACATTGTATGATTTTTAAATAAATAATTTTCTTTAATTAATTTCTATTGCATGAAATAAGTATTGAATCACTTACCAACAAGCAAGAATTCTGTCTCTCACAGACCTGCTAGTTTGTCTTTAAGAAGTCCTCCCATGTTCCACTCATAACCTGTATTAATTGCACCTGTTTGAACTCGTTACCTGTATAAAAGACACGTGTCCACTACACGGAAGGGCCTGGTCAATGACCTGAAGAGAGCTGGAACCACGGTCTCAACGGTTACCATTAGTAACATACTACACCGCCATGGTTTAAAATCCTGCAAGATCCCCCTGCTCAAGACAGCACATGTTCAGGCCTGTCTGAAGTTTACCAAAGACCATCTGGATGATCCAGAGGAGGCATGGGAGAAGGTCATGTGGTCAGATTAGACCGAAATAGAACATTTTAATATAAACTCCACTCGGCGTGTTTGGAGGAAGAAGAAGGATGAGTACAATCCTAAGAACACCATCCCAACCGTGAAGCATGGGGGAGAAAGCATCATGCTTTGGGGGTGCTTTTCTGCAAAGGGGACAGGATGACTGCACCGTATTGAGGGGAGGATGAATGGGGCCATATATCACGAGATTTTGGACAAACTTCCCTCAGTAAGAGCATTGAAGATGGGTCGTGGCTGGGTCTTCCAGCAAGACGATGACCCCAAACACACAGCCATTACAACTAAGGAGTGGCTCCGTAAAAAGCATTTTAAGGTCCTGAAGTGTCCTAGCCAGTCTCCAGACCTGAACCCAATAGAAAATCTATTGCGAGAGCTGAAACTGCATGTTGCCCAGCGACAGACCCAAAACCTCAAAGATCTGGAGAAGTGTATGGAGGAGTGGGCCAAAATCTCTGCTGAAGTGTGTGCAAACCTGGTCAAGAACTACAGGAAACGTCTGACCTCTGTAATTGTAAACAAAGGTTTCTGCATCAAGTATTGTTTTATTTTTATATTGTATCAAATACTTATTTCATGCAATACAATGGAAATTAATTATTTAAAAATCATACAATGTGATTTTTCTGGATTCTTTTTTTCTGTCTCTCACAGTTGAGGTGTACCTACAATGAAAATTACAGATCTCTCTGTTCTTTGTAGGTGGGAAAGCTTGAAAAATCGGCAGTTTTTATCAAAGCCTTATTTGACCCACTGTATCTGTCGTTACATGGTGATAATGATCATTGCCGGAAAATGCTTTCAAAGCTGTCGACATTATCATTGCAATAGAGATGACCATAGTTATAGACATAATCAAGTAGTCATTGTCATTTAAAAACACACAAGATAGTTATTTATTTATTCCTTCAATTAATTTATTCATAAATAAATGTATTCCTTCCATCCTTCATTCATTCGTGTACTCCCTTAATATGCAGAACTGTCAGGAATTTCTCCTTTTAAAAGAAATTCTTGAAGCTGTACATAAAACGCAAAAGAATCTGTAACGCTAGACTGTAAAAACGTTGGAAATGACAGGAAGTTTATGGATTTCACGCAGGCGCTAAATAAGATGAGTTTTCTCACACGCGCAGTGCAAATCGTGTTTTCGGTACGGCTCGAGTAGTGACGGACACTGAGCTCGAAGTGCGAGGCGGAGACTAAACAAAATTGTGGTCCGACACTTAATATGTTCATGAGGGAACTTAAATTTGACTTATGTTACGCACGTAATATAAAGATTATATTTGGTACACACGTGCACCATACCGAAAGTCCTGTACCGTAATGGTTTAATACAAATCCGTGTACTTTTACACCCCTAATAAACATATAATTACTATAGATGTGGTCGCCGCTATAAATATTATATCTGTACATTACATCATCAATGCCATGTGCAAGAATATTACATTGTTCTTTATGATTGTTATAGATTATGTAACTGCTGTAGATATTATAGATATCAAAGCTACAAAATAACTGCCATACATTATAACAGACTTTATTGTTGCTACAGACATTGTCTTTGCTAGTTAGCTTATGATTGAAATATTTGTATATTGATTATACATTCTGTATAAATGCTACTAAAGGCTTTCTACTTTTCTGTCATTATTCATTTCTGGACTGTGACTTGATTGCAGGTTTTAATAGCATGTTACATGTAGGGCTGCAGCTATCGAGTATTTAGTAATCGAGTATCCTACCGATCATTCCATCAATTAATTGACTAAAGCTTTTCTTTATTGAAAAGAGCAATACTAAATATACAAGAGAAATTAAGAAAGCTCTCTTCAAAAGAACAAGTAATTTGTTTACTTTTTAGAAAAAAGTAAATTTTTTATTGTTGAAATTGCATACAAGAATAAAAGTCAGAATAAAAAAAAAGTCGGAATTATCCAGAAACGGGCCTCCATAGTGTTTACCTGTCCAGAGCGCTCCAGAGTTTAGCAGGCGGTGCGTCGGTAATAATGGCCCGTGGGGAAACACAGTGCTCTGTGTGTAATTAAATAGACTAAACGAAGCATCAAGGCAAATGTTTCGCCTCTTTACATTTTTGTATTCGAATTACCTGAGTTATTCGAGAAATCATGTTACAGCCGTAGTTACATGTTCAGGTTGATATTATATAACACGGATTAATTAGCTGTAACAACTATTTCTCTTCCATCTCTCTCATACACATAACCACACACGTGTTATGTAAGGTAGATTTTGCAATACTGTTTGGAGTTCATATTTTGCCTCTTCTCTTGTGTCTTATGGAGTCGATAGAAAAGGCTGTGGAAAACTGACAAAGCTTAATGTGTTCCTTCAAAAAGTTGTTCAGTGCATAAAGTCATATTCTAAAGCTTTAGCGTATTTGCTTTGTATTCGGCTTCCAGCAGGTAAATAAACTGTATGTCCCCTGAGACGTGACTCGTCTTGGTCCACGGTCGCAGGGTTTATTTGCTAACTGGGAGGTAAAACTCTGCGTAAACATCTCTGTGCAGATCATTTAGACAAAAAAAATGAAACTGAAAGACGGCTGTGATGTAGAATTATAGAGGAACATTATTAGAAATGCCTTCCTGTTCTCATGCAATAATGATTTACATTATTTACATGCTTACAGGTGTAACAGCATGACTCATCGATTATTAGACCAGACAACTGTCTAGCAGTAGTAAATCAAGGTGACTAGACTCGTTTTCTAATTGTTAGACAATCCTCACTTACCTGAGCAGCATCAGTAAGTTCTCCGCTTCCTAAAAATTTAGTCGGTCAACGAAAATCTTCTTCCTCTTTTCTTTTCTTAATAAAAAATACAGTTTCTAACTGATATGAAGTAAAGGATTAACCTGAACGCACTAGTTTCATGGAAGGTTCGACCTTAAATGCAACTATAAATGCATAAAAAGTACATTCTTTGATAAATTCCAAATATATACGCAGCAGTAAAAGAGAAAGAATTATTGCAAGGGAAAATTGGTGGTTAGTCTTTACTACAACATTGGTCTGTGATTAGTCTTTTCTACAAAGTTGATTAGTCTTTGCTACAACACCGGTTTTTGATTAGTCTTAACTACATCACTGTTTTGTGATTAGTCTAAACTACATCACTGGTTTGTGATTAGTCTAAACTACATCACTGGTTTGTGATTAGTCTTTACTACATCACTGGTTTGTGATTAGTCTTAACTACATCACTGGTTTGTGATTAGTCTAAACTACATCACTGGTTTGTGATTAGTCTTTACTACAATGATGGTTGATGATTAATCTTTATTACAATGGTGATTTGTGATTAGACTTTACTACAAAAGGTGTTTTGTAAATCTTTTTTTTTTTTACCACATAACAGGTATATGATTAGTCTTAGTATTTATTACAATGGTGATTTGTGATTAGACTTTACTTCAACACTGTGATTAGTCTTTATTGCAATTTTTTATGTAATTATTCTTTCCTACAAGACTGGTTTGTGATCAGTCTTTGCTAAAACAGTGTTCACTATTTGTTATTACTCTTTAGCTAGTTTGTGCTTATTCTCTACCAAATATGTTACAGCTGTGTATATGTTCAGATAACAGGGTTGAGTAAATGTTGTGGGACAAAAGGATATACATTTATTCACAATCAATTATTTATTTTATTTTTAACACATTTTTTTTTGTGTATAATGTGTTAAATATATTGTATGGATCAACGTTTGTAAACACTTGACCATAAGACTCATATGTGCTTCTTGAACATCCCATTCACCATTTAGTAATCATTTGCTGTTAAAATAACCTCCAATCTTCTGGGAAGATGTTCCACTAGATTCTGGAGATTTGTGCTCATTCAGCCACAAGGGTGTTAGTAAAGTCTGGTACTAATGTAGGTGAGGTGAGGAGTCCTGGGGTGCAGTCAGTGTTCCAACTAATCCCTAAGGTGTCTAATAGGGTTAAGGTGCATTCATTAAAACTTTTAACAGATACCGTGTAAGAAGAGAAAGTTCAGTGACGATAAAGAGGACCTTGCGTGTTGCCTTGCTGCTAGGCAACTGTGTGGCAACAGAAAGATAGGAGTGTTTAACTGAGTGTGCACATGCTTCGGGTGGAAGCACATGTCAAGTCATTTCTGTCCTAGAAGCATTATTATGATTATTATGATTATTGTTATTATTATAATAATTATTATTATTATTATCTTTGTGATATTAGAAACATCAGGGAAAAGTGTAAGATTGTAATGCAGGAACCAGTCAGATTTCACCGTCCAGCCATAGAAAAGAATTGCATCTCTAAAATAATGTCAAAGAAAATGGTTTGGAGTCGGTGGTTGTCCTGAACGCTGAGCTTGTCTGGTCATGTGTGGTGTTAATTTTCTGCGAAGTCTACTGGCTTCTCCTAAGAATTTGACAGATCAGATATACCATTTTTAGCATCTTATATGTTCAGTGGTGTGGAAATCGCTTCTCTTTCTTGATCACTCTCTTTCTCTCTATCTCTTTCTCTCTCTCTCTCTCTCTCTCTCTCTCTCTCTCTCTCTCTCTCTCTCTCTCTCTCTCTCTCTCTCTCTCTCAGTGGTTGGCTCTTGTCCTCTAGTCATGCCCTATTTATTTTTTTAGCATCCTTTGTCAGCACACTGTGTTTCTCCATGCACACACACACATACCCCTCTTCCTGTCCCACAATGCACACCTTCTTTCACTTGTCCTTTCTTCAACCTCTGTTCTTTGCTTCAATTGTAAAATCTTTTGATCGCCTACCATCACTGCGTCATCTATTTTTCCTTGCAATGGATCTATATCATGTCTTGTCTTATGTATATGTATACATACATATATATATATATGTGTGTGTGTGTGTGTGTGTGTGTGTGTGTGTGTGTGTGTGTGTGTGTGTGTGTTTGTGTGTGTGAATATTCTTTTCCTGCTCTTCATCGCTCCTTCCTTTGCTTCTTGTATCTCTCCTCATGTGCAGCTGCTCCTCCTCCTGCACTTTTATCTCTCACATCCAGATTCAGTCTCTGGCACTGAGCTGGCATCATCTCCTTTTTTTAGAATGAGGACTGTGTGCCACTCACACCCACTCTGCTCTCCCTCCACCATTCCTCTCATCTTCTACCCAAAGTCTCTCTTTCTCTCTCTCTCTCTCTCTCTCTCTCTCTCTCTCTCTCTCTCTCTATCCCGTGCTCTTTCTCGCATCTTACACTCTCTTTATCTTTGTTTCTTCTTCATGTTTTTCTCGCTTCACTCACTGTCTTTCACGCCCACCACCACCCACTCGGTCCTTTTCACCTCTTTTAGCTGTGTGTGTACGTGTACAAGTGCATATATACAGTACATATATATGTGTGTGTGTGCTTGTGTATATGTACATGTATCAATGTGCATATACTGTACATTTATCTGTATCTCTGTGTGTGTGTGTGTGTGTGTGTGTGTGTGTGTGTGTGTGTGTGTGTGTGTGTATTTCTGTGTATATTTATGTGTGTATAAGTGTACAAACACAAACACACACTTAGTGATGTATGTTTGTTAAAATATTCTGTAAATCTTTCACTCTCTCTCTCTCTCTCTCTCTCTCTCTCTCTCGCTCTTTCTCTCTCTCTTTCTCTCTCTCTCTCTCTTTCTCTCTCTCTCTCCCTCTCCCTCTCTCTCTCTCTCACTTTCTTTTTTTCTCTCTCTCCATCTATCTCTTGATTTCTTGAAACACACAAACAATTATGCACCCTGCAGATTAATGAAACGCAGCTTAAATTAAAGAGCCACTTGACCACATTTCCTGCTGCTACGGAGCAGGTGTCCTACTTTTGACACCAAAAGTGAGCGTTAGTGATTATCTCACTTCCTGTGTCTCAGCACTCTGGGTGAATCCTGGGTAATGCACTGATGCATCATGACTCACCGATGCGAAGGTGGACACTGAGCTGCATATATTTTATATAACATTATAATCAATTATATATTTAATGTAGTTTTTTTTCTGCTCGTCTAAACTCACATTCAGACAAAAGCTTCTTATTTAAAAAGAAAATTGTCTTATTTATCGTTCGGTTTATCTACATTTTTACACTTAATAATCCTAACAATATAAATAAATGTCAAAAAAAGAATCCAATATCAGGTCCTTTTCCAAATATAAACGGGAACAGTTTGGGATAAACAATCTAAAATGTCCAATAGCTTGGCTGTTTTTAAAGTACTGGATGGCGAAATGTTCCCTCTGGTCTTCAGCTGTCTCATAGATGTCTGCAGGTTTTGTGCTAAATTAGATTAGGTGTTTTAGGTCTTTTCTCTTGAGAAGAGTCCCAGCTATTAAGAAGCAGCCTGAAATATGATGCTGCCACCACCATGCTTCACCAGGGCTATGGTGTTACTATTTAATCACACTATTTAATCACACATTTTATATATATATATATAT